>JAHHQI010000828.1:0-23574 GCA_028274465.1 Plantago ovata | reverse complement strand
TAATCATTGATGATGTCGTTTTTTTTCACCAATTAAATTTGTTTATAGCCAAGAACACTTATCACTACACACACTAGAGTGCAATGGCAGTTGTCCCCGAGTGTCGTTCTCTCGGGACCTAACGTGGCTTTGTTTGTGGTTTTTGCTAGTTATTTCAGACACCGTGTTCAAGTGTTTAGAATTGTTTTCTTAGAACAAAGCAACGAGAAATCAGATTGTTGTAATCAAGTTTGAAAACGGTTGGTGGTAGAAATCAAATACACATGCATGGGTTACGAATATGCTCACAAGTTCAGTTAAAACCTTCGATCAAGTCGCTAAGCAACTCGTCTAGGTAACTTTCAAGACACACATCATAAAAGACCACTATCAATACTTTAGAGGTGCTTGTCACTAACACCATTTATCTAGCATGCTGCAAATCTCTAACATACAATCCTATAGCTTTCATTGACCAAGAGTTTGTCACTATACTCAATTCGAATATATTTTATAGGCAACTAAGAATCATATGAAGGATTTTGCAGCAAGATGAATCACAATCTCATGTAAGCATAAACATAACCCATAGCATGCATATTCTACATTCTACCACCAACACAAAGGATTTAGCTACTCATATTCATCAACATAGACATCAAATCATATGAATTGTAATAGAATACATCATCAAACAACTACTAGACAAGAGATAATGATACAATGTTACCACCAAGCTGTCACTATCGGTGGGTATTGATGAAAACCTCTCCGTAGATGAAACAATGGATGCAATCCTATGCCAAAACCTTTAATCCAATCTAAAATACAATGTAATCTGATTTTCTCTGAGTTTGGGGCTTAGGAGCTCTGCCAAAACGAAGCCAATGTTCAAAAGTATGGAAAAAGTAACTGAAGATCAGATTTAAGAAGGAAAATCGAAAACGTAACCGCTGCCAAGCGGACCGCTTGGAGAGGCCAAGCGGAGCGCTTGGCAAGCGAAGCGCTTGGCCCTCCAAGCGCTTCGCTTGGCTGCTGTGCCAAAGCTCCTGGAAAATGAAGCGGAGCGCTTCACTATTCCAGGCGCTTAGCTTGGCTCCTGGGCAGATTTTTGTCTTCCACTCAATCTTTTTGCCCTCGTACGGCCCTCGGGTGCCTTGGACTCATCCTTCTCATGCTTATTGATGCTCAAACACTCACGAACAAGCCGTGGAGATCAAGGAACTTCAACGGGGCCATTTTCTATCAAAAAAGCTCGTTTTTTAGCTCCAAAACCCATTTCGTTCCTAAGTGCCTGAAAATGCAGAAAACAATAAACGTGACACTATTCTACAAAACTAACCAAAAAACAAGGCTAAAGATAGCAAAAGAGGTAAAAAGACAAGATGAACGCGTCAAAAATACGTTCATCAAACTCCCCAAACCAAACCTTTGCTTGTCCTCAAGCAACAAACTATCCTAATGCAACACAAAGGAGTCTCATGCCAAGTAAAGTGAACTAATCTATTGAATCTACCAAATGCTTATGAACAAAACCAAATGAGCATGACATGCAAGTAGGTTGAAGAATGCCTCGATTGCGAATATACACATTCTCATGTGCACTTGGTTAAGCAAGGAGTCTCTCGTAACATCTTCTACCTGGACCTGGTCAGTGACGAACAATGATGCATGTTATCATACTACAATTGGCCCGTGCCTATGAAACCGAGGGCTTACTACTGTTCACCAAGCGAGACTTTTCCTCAAGAGAGGGCGAACCAATACTGGCTCTCATCAAACGAAGGAGGGTTCCCTAGAAAAAGAAGACACTCCCCTATTCTACCCAGACTCTCAAGAATGAGCCTCTTTCAACCACTTCTTGAATAGCAAGACGAGGGTGGTCAAGAACAGGCCTTGGACAAAGGCGACACGAAACGAAGATAGAATTTACAACTCGATAACTTCACAATAACAAATATTTACATGACACTTGACACTACGAGACTGCTTTTGGCTTGCAACGACCCTTCTTTGCTTTTGGGTCTTATTCTTTATTTTCTTTTTTTTTTTTTTTTTTTTTTCTTTTTTTTTTTTTTTTTTTTTCTTTTTCTTTTCTTTTCTTTTTTTTTCTTTCTTTTTTTTCTTTTTTTTTTTTTATATAGGGCAAGCAGCAGTACTACGTGTCAAAAACCTCCCCAAACCTATTCGAGAGAATAGGTTTGAGCACAAAGACGAAAAAAAAAGGGGAAAAACTTTTTACAAGACACCCCCCAAACCTATTCGAGAGAATAGGTGGGACACAAAAAAAAGAAAAATAAGCTAAGAAAAATTACAACGACTCAAGAGAAAGAAAGATAACAACGCAACCCCCTCCCCAAACCTATTCGATATAGGTTTAATACAAGGAATCGCACACCTCACACTACCTCCTTCCTAGGCATTTGGCAATCTCTAATCGAGGTGAAGAACTTGTCGCCTCTTACGTACATAATTACACGGGTTACAACCATAGACTCTAACATGCATCATTTATAAGGCCATCGTGAACCGCAGCAGAAGAAACACCACTCAAGGTGATGTCGAGACTACTAAGCTTAACTAGTGCACATGCGAATGTGACAAACCAAGCGAGACAAGCCTCAAACTACTTGCAAAGTGATGCAACATATGATCAATGGTCATAAACACTTAGTCTACTCAATAAAAAAGTTCAAAAACTTGGCAATAAACTCCACACAACAACGTGCAACAACTAATCTAGGGATGATATGCATGCAAAAATTTGAAAAAACACGACAAATCACATGAACTTGAGTAAAATCAGGCATGTACGAACCACACAAGCATATAGTACTGAAAATCCAATACCCCCTCCCCAAACCTAAACTTTTGCTCGTCCTCGAGCAAAGAAAAGTTGAATGAAAGGAAAAATTGGATTGAAAGTACACTTCCCTGAGATAAAGGTTCGTGTCCAATCTCCTATATATGAGTAGTACCTGAAAGGACTCAGAAAAGTGAAAACGGGTGCCAAAGGTGAGAAGAATGGAAAAAAAACGAAAAATCTGGGTACAGGGTCCAGGCGGACCGCTTGGCCAAGCGGTCCGCTTGTCAAGCGGAGCGCTTGGAGGCTCCAGGCGCTCCGCTTGAAATTCCAGTAAGTTTTGATTTACTGAAGATTAGCGGACCGCTTGGCCCTTCCAAGGCTTCGCTTGGCTCTTTCCAGATTTCGATGTTTTTTCCTATCTTAATCACCTAAGGCACCAAGACAAACACTAGACTAAACGAATCACGACAAAGGCACACAGGCCACAACTACAAAAGCAAATAAAGAGTACAAGAGTCATAAGTCACAACATCATACAACCAAATCGAAATGAAAAGAGTTTCAACCAACAATAGTAAACAAGCAAAATAACGATAATATAAAAATACTACCGATAAATGTGGCCTCTGTCGGCTGGTGTCTCTAGGAGAAGGGGTCGTAGGGGGTGTTAGGAAAGGCACTCCCACTACCACCGGTCTCATAGAAAGGATACCCCGAAATTCGGCGAGCTAGGGCATCATGGCGGTTCATCATCTCCTCCTGGTGGGCTCTCCAACGCCTAGTGTCCTCTACTCGAGCGGCTTCCCAACGCTGATCTACACGCCCTTGGAAATCATCCCAACGCTGCTCCTCCATCACACGGAAGTCCTCCCACCTCTTGACTTCGCGCTCCTCAAATCCCCGGAATTGCTCGGTAAGCTGGGTCGACTGAGCCTCCAACATGGTGGTTTGGAAGTTCCCAACTGATCGACCAAGATCTGGTTGAACTCCGAGAAGTCGAAGCTTCCTTGTCCGGCCGTAGGTGGAGGTGGAGGAGGTGTCACATGGCGCGTAACTCTTGGTTGCATGGGTTCTCCTTGCTGAGTGCACCAAGTCCCGAACATCTCATTGTACGTATCAATGTTGATGGATTTCTTTGGCTTCTTGTCCAGTACGAGGTCGGGAACTCCGGCCTCCTTGCACATGCCCGTGATCAAGTTACCAAAGGCAAGCTTCCGGTTTGCATTACGGCGGCGCTTGAATTCCTCGAAGATGACGATGCAGGAGTGAGAGGCAAATCATGCAAGAGAGCATGGACTAAGACTCCGTAATAGGACTGAACCTCGGAATCATGTGTGCTAGGAATCAGATTGGCTTGAACGAACTTCAACATCATCCTTGCCTCGAAGGAGAGATCGTTGTGGCGCAAAATCCGGGTGGTTCATCAGGCAATTCAAAATTTCCACGGTAATGCCACTCAGTATCTCCATGGGGTAATGATCAGACTCCCGGTTGTAGACATAGAGCTCCGCGGGATCAAATCTCTCGTTGGATGTAGGCTGGCGGTTTGGATCCCGCGCCAGTGGCCTATCCAATCGCATAATGAAGCTAGTGATGCTCAAAGGAGTAAACTTGACCCCAACACCGCGGACGGGAACATCACCGGTCCGTTCATTGTAGTCCGTGAAAGCAATGTTGAAGTCCTCCACTACTGCTTGGTCCCAATTTGGCATGACCTCGCCATAGTACTTCCACCCTCGCTCAGTAATGAGCTTGTTGAGCTCTCTGACACCATCCAACTCGCTCTCACCAGCCGTGAAGCGAATGCTCCTCTCAGAAATGTACGTGTGCTTTTGGGCATGGAAACTCGCTTCGAATTGCCTTGCCTCCCCAATTGGCGATACTCGCAGGGTGTGGCCGTTTGTTGGGCACTCGAGGTCCCTTCTCCCCTTGATCTCTTGGTTCTTCTCGATGACATTGTACCTAGAATAATCTTATTAGATAACTTCAAGAGACAATGAGAATTAGACTTGACTCCTAGACTCCAATACTCACTCAAGTAATCTCATGGTGAGTTTGAGGGCTTGCTAAAGTTCATATGAACAAATTGAGAAGCTTTAACACTTCGTTACGATAAATCCATACGAATCTAAACCAAGCAAACAAACTCTCCAATTGAATTACCCAACCAATCCAACACATTCTCATGCAATCACAACATCACCATAATCATAACATAACTCAAATTCAAGGCTAACAATCATCAAACAATTATATAGCAAAAATTCGAGCAATAGAATTCATCATAAATCAAGAGGAGCAAAATTTGAATTTAGACATCACATCTAGTAAGAAACATGCTCAACAATCATCATCAAACTCTAATTCACCAATGCATAACACAATTGAAGCTAATTAAGATAAAATCCCAAATTCAAGAAAGTTAGGGTTCATGAGAGGTGCCTTTGATTCCTTGTTATGGATGCTTCAAACGTGAAATTTGATCGGTTTAGATGATAGAGGGGGTGATGGGCTTTGTAAAGTGCACAAGATTGCAAGAATTGGTGGAGAATTGAGAGAGATTGAGATTTTTGGGGTGTTAAATCGGCAATGGAGGAAAAAAAACGAAGTGGGGAGCTTTGATGCACAAGTGCTCCGCTTCGCTTTCTTAAGGAAAGCCAAGCGAAGCGCTTGGGCCGTCCCAAGCGAAGCGCTTGGCAAGCGGTCCGCTTGGGACCTGCCAAGCGCTCCGCTTGGATTTCCAGTAAGAATGAAATTCTTACTGGAAATCCAAGCGGACTGCTTGGGCTTGCCAAGCGGTTCGCTTGGGACCTGGAGCTCCCAAATCAATTTTTTCGACTTTTGCTAAATTTTCACCCCAAAAACCTTGTCTAATCAACGAAACAAAATTTAAACGTGCTCCTAATCTATATGCAATTACCTACAACCTTGGGTTGCCTCCCGAGAAGCGCCTTCGTTTAAAAGTCGTTGGCTCGACTCTTCACAACTCATGCGGGATTGATTTCGCCTCGGGTACTAGACTTCCCCCTCCAATTGCTTCTCAAAGCATCAATTCCCTGCACATCTTGACGAACATAAAGTGGACCAAAAAATCCTACAAGTTCGTTAGTATCAACATAAGCACATGAATTAACAATGGCTCGCAACGTGTGTTGCTTGCCATTTACCTCAAAGTGACATGTTCGGCGATACATGTCTATGACCATATGCACTTTGTTGATGAAGGCTCTACCCAAGAGAACCACATCTTTGAGCTTAGTAGAAGATGTAGGCATAACGATGAAATTAGTCTTCACCTCTACACCGGCAACCCTCACCGCCAAGTTCTCAATCACACCCAACGGTTTTTTCATGGACCCATCCGCTAATTGCACCATGCATTTCATAGGTCTCAAGCCAGACAAACCCGACTCTTCATACACGTTCAAGGGTATAACATTCACACCCGCTCCCGTGTCTAGAGTTGCTACTATTCCGTCCTTCTTCCCCAAGCCGATTTCAACATCGAGGATCTCTTGGATGGGCACTTCCACCATATCCACCATCTCATCCTCAGACGATGAGTTTTCTTTCACCTCTTCAGCTATGTGCGACAACTTCCTCTTCCATAACCACCTTAGGAGTCTCGACCTCCTCACTCACCTTGCAAGTTTTAGTTATCTTGCAACTTGGCACCTCAACTCGTGCATTGTCTCTCACAACTGTAATCTCCACGGGCAAATCAGTCACCACGGTTATGGCCATAGCCTTCTCCGTGTTCCCGGGAAACTTCCCTTGCTCTCTACTAGCCCCCCGACCTATCAACTCTTGCAACTTCTTATGGAGGTTGCTACTACTAGCCTCAAGCTTCTCAAACCGCTAATTGTTAGGAGCTTCATTACGATAGTAATGCTCCATAAACTTATTCGTCTTCAACACAAGATCGTTGAGAGAAGAGACAAGAGGTGAAGGAAGCACCCCTCCACCTTGTGGTCCTGAACTAGCAACCTGAGGTGGAGGTGTAGGATTAGAAGGCGGTGCTCCTTCATACCAATTGTTCCCATAGCTGAGACGACTTCTATCTTGATTAGGCCCATAGGCATATTGATCCGGGTTATGAAGATAACCACGGTTGCCTTGATTCTGGTACCCACCTCGGGGCCCACGGTTTTGTGGCCTCATATTGCCATATCCTTGCCCGTAGTTCACATCTCCAACTACTTCCTCTCCCTCAGCAGCATACACTTCTTGACGGACATCGTTCGTGATATATTGCTCTCTAGCAAATTCAGAACGGCATAAATAGGCCGGGTGCCCATAGTTCTTGCACACACCACAAACTTCCGTAGAAGGAAAAGGAACGCTTTGTCTCAAAGCTTGCTTCACTTTATGGGCGAACCCATCGAAGGCATTTTGTTCCACCACTACCTTGGCCTCACCTTTTTGCTCGTTTTGGAGCACACGAGCCCTCACATTTCGGTTTTGGGAATTTCGGTACATCATGTCCAGCTTCACTTGAGCTTGATATGGAAGCAACTCCCCCATACTACCTCCACAAATACTATCCACTTGAGATTGAATGTCGGGATGTAAACCATTGTAAAAGAATTGGAGAAGCTGACCTTTATCATACCCGTGATGTGGGCATCGATGATGCAACCCATGAATCGATCATAGGCCTCGTGGAAAGCCTCATCATACCTCTGCTCGAAGGAGCTAATTTGGCTCTTCATAGCCATCGTCTTGGAAGCAGGGTAGTAACGCTCAATGAACTTATCAAAACAAAGATCTCATGTTGTCAAAGACCCGACCTCCAAAGTATTAAGCCAAGCCTTTGCACGATCACCTAGCCCCATAGAAAAGACCTTCATACGGAGATCATCATCCATAACACCAGCTCCTTGTCGCCCAAGATGGAGAATAAAATTCTCGAGCTCATTCAAGAACCCAATCACGTCCTCATTAGCCATCCCATAGAATTTGGGAAGTTGTTGGAACATGAGATTCTTGATCTCCAAGTTCCTTGTGGCATCATTGAGGACAATTGCTGGTCCTCTAGCCCCAACCGTAGGCTTAGTAAGTGTACGTATAGGCCGCTCCGCCATTTCACCTTCCAAGAAAACAGATTCAAGAATTGGCTCCAAAAGATAAGAAGAAGACTCTTCCCGAATACCAGAAGTGGAAGCTCTAGATGCTACTTCTTCAAACTCGAGATTCAAATTCCTCCTTCTCCTTTGAAACAAACGATCTATCTCGTCTACAAAAGGTTCAATAATAGGTCTACCCGTTCGGGTTCTACGCATGCACTCACCTGAAATGAAGAGTAGTGAGTTTCCAAGTCAAAAAGAAACAAAAGACAGAAATAAGGCAAAGAAGAGATGTTGGCTGAAAAAACCAAAACAAAAACACCAACCAAAGGTGTTAAATCCCCGGCAACGGCGCCAAATTGATGATGTCGTTTTTCACCAATTAAATTTGTTTAATAGCCAAAGAACACTTATCACTACACAAACTAGAGTGCAATGGCAAGTTGTCCCCGAGTGTCGTTCTCTCGGGACCTAACGTGGCTTTGTTTGTAGTTTTTGCTAGTTATTTCAGACAACGTGTTCAAGTGTTTATAGAGTTGGTTTCTTAGAACAAAGCAACGAGAAATCAGATTGTTGTAATCAAGTTTGGAAAACGGTTGGTGGTAGAAATCAAATACACATGCATGGGTTACGAATATGCTCACAAGTTCAGTGCGTAAAACCTTCAATCAAGTCTGCTAAGCAACTCGTCTAGGTAACTTTCAAGACACACATCATAAAAGACCACTATCAATACTTTAGAGGTGCTTGTCACTAACACCATTTATCTAGCATGCTGCAAATCTCTAACATACAATCCTATAGCTTTCATTGACCAAGAGTTTGTCACTATACTCAATTCGAATATATTTCATAGGCAACTAAGAATCATATGAAGGATTTTTGCAGCAAGATTGAATCACAATCTCATGTAAGCATAAACATAACCCATAGCATGCATATTCTACATTCTACCACCAACACAAAGGATTTAGCTACTCATATTCATCAACATAGACATCAAATCATATGAATTGTAAATAGAATACATCAAATCAAACTACTAGACAAGAGATAAAGATACAATGTTACCACCAAGCTGTCACTAATCGGTGGGTATTGATGAAAACCTCTCCGTAGATGAAACAATGGATGCAATCCTATGCCAAAACCTTTAATCCAATCTAAATACAATGTAATCTGAGTTTTCTCTGAGTTTTGGGGCTTAGGAGCTCTGCCAAAATGAAGCCAATGTTCAAAAGTCTGGAAAAAGTAACTGAAAATCCGATTAAAGAAGGAAAATCCCGATTTGTAACTGCTGCCAAGCGGACCGCTTGGGGCTGCCAAGCGGAGCGCTTGGCAGGCGAAGCGCTTGGGGCCTCCAAGCGCTTCGCTTGGTCTGCTGTACCATTGCCACTGGAATTTGAAGCGCTCCGCTTCACTATTCCAGGCGCTTAGCTTGGCTCCTGGGCAGATTTTTGTCTTGCAACTCAATCCTTTTGCCCTCGTACGGCCCTCGGGTGACTTGGACTCATCCTTCTCAATGCTTATTGATGCTCAAGCACTCACGAACAAGCCGTGGAGATCAAGAAACTTCAACGGGGCCATTTTCTATCAAAAAAAGCTCGTTTTTAGCTCCAAAAACGCCATTTCGTTCCTAAGTGCCTGAAAATGCTGGAACACACAAAACGTGACACTATTCTACAAAACTAACCAAAAAACAAGGCTAAAAGGTAGCAAAAGAAGGCAAAAAAGACAAGAGGAACGCGTCAAAAATACGTTCATCATAGCACGTACAAAGGAAATTGTTGATTTATCTTTACTCAAGATTTCTACGTCATCACCTTCATACGTAGCACCTAAACCTTCTTTCTGAGATGGATCTATCAAGTAAGAGTTTCGTTCAGTCAGCGTATTACTTGCGTCCACATAAGATTTGAAATTGATTTTCATCTTTTTCATGTCTTGGATTTCAGCAAGTAACTTTAGAATTGAGGACTGATATTTTTCCAATTCTAATGCCATTTGAGAATTCTTCTCTGTAGCTTCAGCAATTAACTTCTTAAGACGCCTTATTTCAACATCCTTTTCTTCTGTCTCTTCCTTCAGCAAGACATACTTTTCAATAGTCCGCTTGGTCAGAGTTTCAGCAATCTGTAGTTTCTCTTGCTGTCTGCTCAGAGTTTTCTCAAATCTTTCGATTTCTCCTTCAATCTTGTCAAGGTCAATCTCGTCTTCACTTTCTGAGTCTGAGTCAGAGGTAGGGTTGTTTACCCGACCGGCCATGAGGCAGAACTCGTAGTTTGACACATCTGGATAAGCTTCCATAACTATTCCACAAACTTCTTTGCCAATCTCCACGTCTAGAGTGGCTTCTTCATCGTCAGTGTCTGAGCTTTCATCCTCACTGTCTTCGGAGCTAGTATCAATGCACAGTGCATCGATTTTTGCTTGAAGCTTCTTCTATTCTTCAGCAATAAAAGCTCTTTCAAACTTCTTCTTCTTTTCAGCAGATTTGCCTTCCAGCAAAGGGCAATTAGCTTTGAAGTGTCCTGGCTTTTTGCAGTAAAAGCATAGATCATTTCCAACTGCAGGTTCTTCTGATGAAGTTGCTTGCTGAGCTTGCTTGTTCAGCGAGCTAGTCTCATTCTTGTACTTATGGTAGTTGTTACCAAGATGCTTTTTCAGCTTCTCTTTTGCTTTTCGCCTTTCAAGTTCCTTGCTAATGAATTTCTTCATGTTTTTGACAACCAAAGAGTTTTCATCAGTAGGCTCTTTATCATTCTTCTTTTCAGAAGATGACGGCTTTGCAGCAAGAGCAATGTTTTGCGATTTTCAGCAAACACATTTTCTCTTTGCTTTGTCTCATAATTGACAGTAGCAAGATGAGAGAACAACTCTATTGGTGTAATATCTTGCATTCCTTGATTGTAATAGAAATTCTGAGTGTGGATCCATTCTTGATTTAGACTTCTGATGATGGTTTTCACCTTCTCAGAATCTGAGTAAAGATTTCCAACACCCAAGGCTGCCATTTCACTAACAAGAGTTGTGAATCTGAAGTCCAAGTCTTCCAGTGACTTGTTTGTACCTTGCTTAAAGTTTTGAAACTTTAACTTAAGTACTTCAAGTTTGTTTTCCTTGGTTTTGTCAGATCCAGCACAAAGATCGTGAACCATTTTCCAAGCTTCCTTTGCAGTCTTAGCACCCCACAGTTTGCACTCTATGGTATCCAGAGTTGATCGAATGATGATGTTTCTTGCTTGGCCATCAAGACGGAATCTCTTAGCTTCGTCAGAAGTCCATTCCTCTCTCGGTTTTGGCACAACGGTATCCGTTGGTTCGCCTACGATAGTTTCCTTTCCAGCTTCAGTGGTCTTGTGAGGGAAACTCCTTTCAACCTTAGTGATCTTGATAGGTCCATCATTGATGACAGTGACCATCTCATCACTAATGACCTCAAGCTCTGATACTACTTGTTGGTCCCTTTAAACAACAAGAAAAGACTAGGGGAGGGGGGTGAATAGTTTTTTCAAAGTTTCGTCGTTTAAAACTTTCTCAGCAAGTGCTTATTACTTTTCAGTAATGAGTTTGCTGATTCTTAACTTTCTCAGCAAGCGCAAGTTAGTTTGCAGTAACTAGGTTTGATGATACTTAAAATCAGAGAGCGGAAGTCTTTGATACAATAAGTGCTCTTTCAGTAAATAAAGGTTTCAGCAAGTGATGTGAGTGACTGTGTACAGATAGATATGATTTGCTGAAAACTAAATACAGTAAGTAAATCACACAAACACTTTTATAGTGGTATCTGAGAGTGGCGTAATCTCTCAACTAATCCACTTTGTCCTTTCTAGGATTGAATCCACTAAGATAAGATTGATGTTCCTTACAACACCTATCTAGAGCGATTCAAACAGAAACCAAAGCACACTTGCTTCGTCTCCAACCTAATCTAGAGAACGCAACCTTTTTCTCCACCAAACTTGGTACTTTTAATCAGCAAAACTATGCTCAATTAAGTTCCCCCTGAATATCACGCCTGAAAGGGTGTATTTTCAGTTAGAGAGGTTTGGGATGAGAAAACTTAATTATAACTTATTCAGTTACAACAAGTAAACTAAGAAAGAAAACTTTGAATACTTTGCAGTAAACAAGTTTGATTGTTTCTGGTGTCAAGACTTGTTCTTGTTCGAAAGAAAGAAAGAACACTTAACTAATTTCTTAGTCGTGTAAATTCTACTTCTTCACAAGTAGCTTTGTTCAAGCTTTAAGTCTTGGAACGGATCAATGGCAGTAGAGAGTATTGAAGGGTTTGTGAGTTTAAGCACAAGTGAGAGTATGATCACGTTGTTGACACACTTCAACTCTTTGCCGGATGACCTCTATTTATAGTGAAAATAAGGAGCCGTTTGAATTTTAAATTCCAAGGTTTTTTGTTCCTTAAGATGTCACTATCTTTCTTTTGTACTTTCAGCAGCGTCCTTGTTTGTCTTCTAGTCTTCATGTCCTTCGCGTGCATGCTTTGCATTTAATGCTTATTTGAATAGAATTCAAACAGTAACATTGGAGCGCAAAATACAAGTACTTTCAGCAAGAGGTCACATATGTTCCATCAGCAAGTGGTCAGTCTCAGTTTCAGCAAGCACAACCTACTCTGTCTTTCAGATTTTCACTTATGCAATGCTGTTGCTGAAATTTCCACTTTCTGAGCAACATGTGCCTTTGTAGATACCAGTCTTCAGAAATCTTCTAGTCTTCAGATCTTCAAAATCTTCAAGATTCTGAGCGGTTCTAAATGCTTCAATAGGTTGTTTGTAAAAACAAAGTACATCATCAGCAAATGCTTCAATAGGTTATTTTCATTTCAGAAAACAAGATACATCATAAGCTTTAAAAACCAACCTATCTAGCACCTATTCTAAGTCTTCAGCAAACGTTCCTCTTTTACAATGTCCTTAAAATTCTAAATTCCTATGGACCTTAAGAGTACTAGTTACTTGAATTTCCTTAATTTAGCATGGTTAATTACTCATCAAAATTACAAGTTTCCTAACAAATTTCCCCCTTTTTGATGTTAGCAATCCATGGCTAAATTAATTGATACCCTTTTAGAGGTTTCTGATGTTGAATAAATCAGTTGATTTAATGCAAGCATACTTGAATAATTAAACAGTAAGCATAAGTAAATTGCATAATCAAAAACCAATAAGAGTCAAAAGCTTCATTGCTGATAGTTATCTTTCAGAAGTTTACAAGAAGTAGCAGAGATAACTTAAACAAAATCAGCAAACAAAACTTTAACAAGAAACTATTACAGAGAATTTTCTCAAAATCTCTCTTACACTCTTCTCAGCAAGTGCAGTAAATTCAACACAATCCTTTTCGTAGTTTTCCAGAAGCCTACGGACTTGTAGTTGAAGAATTCTTGCATTTTTGCAGGCAGTAATGATGATGCTTTTCAGCATTCATTTCCATGTAGTGAGTTACCCACAAATGCATGCCCCAATTGCTGGCATGGAGAAGCTGTGTATCTGAAATGCTTTAGGATGAATCTTTCTTAGCCAGAGAAGATCTTCTTCTTGATCCTTAGAAGTGAGATAGAAATACTCATAAGGAATCAATCCAAGTCTCTTCTTTGTTTTCTTGGTTACTGGGTCAGAGTAATAAGCAATGCCAGGTGGTTTTATCAGATTTGGTTCTTGTCTATAAGTCTTACCAATGGCAGTTCTTCTTACTAAGACCTCAAGATTCAACCATCTCCCAGCAATATTTCTTTGGAGGGATTCTTCCCTTTGTTTTCTTTGTACCTTGAGTTCAATCCATGTGAACATTTGGTTCAATATGGCTGTAGGAAAGAACTCATTCACCAGCAAATCTTCCAGCTTTAAGATCCAGCAACCATGAATGTTTCTGATCAATATTATTATGATGGTCATAATAGATATTGGATTCACCATGCAACTCACTGAAGACGCCCGTGGATGTATTATTGGGATAGACACTTCATCGATCCTAGATACATTCGAGCAAGTCAGATGAAGGGACGTTACCATCGCCGCGTTGAGCGCAACAGACTTCGCAACGAAAGGGTTTGCTTTGAGAAACCTCTCAAACGTCCTCATCTATTAATATTGCAAATGGAACCATCTAGGAATTCCATTTTCCTAATCTAGGACTTGCTTAATACAATGAGGCCCTATGGGTTATGAGGTGATTCAGCTTATCCGAATATCTTTGAAGATGAAATCGCAATTAATTTGGAATTAATTGTGATTGATGGATTATAATTAATTTGGAATTAATTATAATATTTAGTCGCTCAATTAATGATTGGAATTATTAATTGAATTGGCTAATTAATTGTATTTTATGTAAATACAATTAAAGATTATATTTAGAAATATAATAGAGGTTTGATTTGAAATGATATGTTAATTTAGAATTAACATATGCACATGGGCAAATCTACTTGGAGTTTGAATTGCCTTAGAACTATAAGTGGGTCCCAAAATCGGGACCCACCTATCACCCTTAGGATGCGCGCGCGCGCGCAAGATGGAGTAGGGGAAGGAGTTCGACTCCTTCCTCTATTAGAAGTCTAAGGGATAAGTTAGATTTTCCTGATTGAGTTTTAATTTGATTGAGAATGAATCTAGACTTGAAATTGGTTTCCTAGTGCGATAAGAATTAGATTCTTATTCCTTTATGAAGTCTAATGGCTTATGCTTTAGGCTTCTATTGACTACTATATATAGTACACTATTAGAGAGCTTTTTACATAGATTTTCACACAGTTGAAGAATCAAATTCTTAGAGAATTATTCTACCTTTCTTAGAGAAAACAAAAGCTCTCCCCCACCTAACCTAAGCCACGCGCGCGCCACCTATCGGACGAATCGCCGCCCCATCTTCTTGGACACACAAGGAATATCCTAGCATTCTTTCTGATAGGCTGTTCATCCGTGGATACCAAGGTTGAGGTTCTAGGAGCTGGAAACTAACTTTTATTGTCTTGCAGATAATCAAAGTATTGCAGACATCTTCGACTTCGACGAAGGAGAAGATACACCAGATTATTACGAAGACTTGGAAGCTGCTTTGGAAGTAAGCTTAAACTTGAAGAATTCGAAGATCTGAAGACTAGAAGATTGCTGAAAACTGGTATCTACAAAGGCACGTATTGCTCAGAAAGTGGAAACTTCAGCAACGACATTGCATAAGTGAAAATCTGAAAGACAGAGTAGGTTGTGCTTGCTGAAACTGAGATTGACCACTTGCTGATTGAACATATGTGACCTCTTGCTGAAAGGACTTGAATTTGCGCTCCAATGTTACTGTTTGAATTCTATTCAAATATGCATTAAATGCAAAGCTTACACACGAAGGACATGAAGACTAGAAGACAAACAAGGACGCTGTTGAAAGTACAAAAGCAAGATAGTGACATTTTAAGGAACAAAAGCCTTAGGATTTGAAATTCAAACGGCTCCTTACTTGCACTATAAATAGAGGTCATCCGGCTAAGAGTTGAAGTGTGTCAACAACGTGATCAAACTCTCACTTGTGCTTAAAACTCACATACCTTCAAACTCTCAACTTCCATTGATCCGTTCCAAGACTCAAAGCTTGAAAAAGCTACTTGTGAAGAAGTAGAACAAACTCGGCTAAGAAATTAGTTAAGTGTTCTTTCTTTCGAACAAGAACAAGTCTTGACACCAGAAACAATCAAACTTGTTTACTGCAAAGTATTCAAAGTTGTGTTTCTTAGATTACTTGTTGTAACTGAATAAGTTATAATTAAGTTATCTCACCCTAAAATTCTCTAACTGAAAATACACCCTTTCAGGCGTGATATTCAGGGGGAACTTAATCGAGCATAGTTTTGCTGATTAAAGTACCAAGTTTGGTGGAAACAAGGTTGCGTTCTCTAGATTAGGTTGGAGACAAGCAAGTGTGCTTTGGTTTCTGTTGAATCGCTCTAGATAGGAGATTGTAAGGAACCTCAATCGTATCTTAGTGGATTCAGTCCTAGAAAGGACAAAGTGGATTAGTTGAGAGATTACGCCACTCTCAGATACCACTATAAAAGTGTTTGTGTGATTTACTTACTGTACTATCTTTCAGCAAGTCATATCTGTCTGTACACAGTCACTCACATCACTTGCTGAAACCCTTACTTACTGAAAAAGCACTTATTGTATCAAAGACTTCCGCTCTCTGATTTTAAGTATCAGCAAACAAGCTACTGAAAAGTAACTTACGCTTGCTGAGAAAGTTAAGTATCAGCAAACTCATTACTGAAAAGTAATAAGCACTTGCTGAGAAGGTTTAAACGACGAAAGTTTGAAAAGAATATTCACCCCCTCCCCCTCTAGTCTTTTCTTGTTGTTTAAAGGGACCAACACGTCTCCTTCTTCAAAGTACTGAGGAACAACAGTCAGTTTGATTGGACCAAGAAATGCGAGGAAGCATTTGAAAAGCTCAAAGAATACTTGATGACACCACCTTTTCTCTCCAAGCCACAAGATGGAGAATCCTTGTATCTTTACTTAGCAGCGGTTCCAGAAGCCATCAGCTCCGTGTTAGTAAGAATTCAAGGAAATGAACATTTGCCCATTTACTATTTGAGCAAGCGCTGAGCAGAGCTAAGACTCGCTACATGGACATTGAGAGACTTTCCTTCGCATTAGTTTATACGGCTAGAAGGCTCAAGCCGTATTTTGGGTCTCATAAAGTCATCGTCCTCACAAGTCAGCCACTCAAGCAAGTCCTAGGAAGGCCAGAGTTATCAGGGAGACTAGCGAGGTGGGCTATTGAACTTAGTGAGTTTGAAATTGACTATCAAGCTCCAGTGGCCAAGAAATCTCAAGTAATAGTTGACTTTCTAGTTGAGTATCTAAGGAAAGAACCTCCGGAGGAAAGTCCCAAAATTTTGGAACAAGTCAATGTAGTAACTAGTGAGAACCAAGAATCACTAGTCAGCCTGCGCTTCAAGGACCTGGAACATGCTCTAGAATCCTTCAGAGAGGCAACAAAGAGTACGGTAGAAGAAAATGCTACAGAAAGCATCCTTCAGACACCAGGAAAAGCCCAAAGAAGAGAGGGGCCCAACCTAGGGGAAATGATCCTACATGCTGAAGAAGTTTTAAAAGGAAAGAATCTACTCCAAGTCCCAAAGAACGAACCGTTCAAGAGGAAATGTGGATACTAGAAGTGGATGGGTCATCCTCTGGGAAAAATAGAGGGATAGGGATATATATCCGAAGCCCAGGAGGAGCTGAACTTGAGTATGCAATTACTTTGGAGTTTAATATTTCCAACAATGAGGCCGAATACGAAGCCATCCTCATAGGACTTCGCATGGCAAAGGCCCTCCAAGTGAAAAGGATCAAGGTCTTTACCGACTCTCAGTTAGCAAAGAAACAAATTTCAGGAAAGTGGAGCACAAAGAAGGATGCACTATCCAGGTATAAGTCTAAAATTCAAGAGGAGATGGGGTTGTTCGAAAAATGTGAGATTGAAAAATTTTCAAGAGACCTCAATGGAAGAGCAGATGCCTTGTCAAAATATGCCTCTGCCTCAGGAGGAATAGACACTAGAAATGTTATTCTGATGAGGATCGAAAGTTCATCCGTCATTAACCAGGGACTCAAAGCGCTTCCAATCTTTTCAATCTCAACAAATCCTGGAACCAGCTGGATGCATCCATTGACAGATTATCTCCTGAGAGGAAGCCTTCCACAAGATCGTGTCGAAGCAAGGAAAGTCAAAACCAGATCATTGAAATATTTCATTCAAGGAGATTATCTCTATAAGTGGTCCTTCAAGGGGGCACACTTGAGATGTGCTAATGAGGAAGAAGCAAAGGCAATCCTAGATGAGGTACACAAAGGAAGTTGCGCGAACCATTCAGGAGGACGAGGATTGGGCCAGAAAATATACCGCCAAGGATACTACTGGCCAACTTTGAGAGAGGATGCAACTTCGTATGTAAAGAAGTGTGAAGATTGCCAATACTTTGCTAAGACTTCTCATGCTCCAGCAATCCCATTCATTCCAGCTACAATAACTTGTCCTTTTGATCAATGGGGAATTGATATAGTAGGACCTTTTCCAAAAGGATCCGGGCAGAAAAAGTTCATAATAGTGGTTGTGGAATATTTTAGCAAATGGGCAGAAGCTGAGGCAGTAGCAACAATTTTGAGAACAAAATCATAAACTTCGTCTGGAGAAATATTGTGTGCCGTTTCAGGAGCCAAGTTCAAGGTATGGTGTGAAACCATGAAGATAGAGAGAAGGTTCACTTCAGTAGGCTATCCCTAAGCCAATGGACAAACCGAAGTTGTCAACAAGACGCTCGTTGATCTCTTGAAGAGAAGGTTTGAAGCATGCAAGGGAGATTGGGTGGATGAATTAGATGGAGTCCTATGGGCCTATAGAACCACTTCAAAAGTTGCTACAAGGAAAACTCCTTTCTCCCTAGTATATGGCTCAGAAGTCATGATATCAGCTGAGATTGCTGTGGAAACTATAAGGATCCAAGGATATGAGCCGGAAGACAACCATGAAGCGAGGATGTATGATCTTGAAATGTTGGAAGAATCAAGAACTACGGCGTTAGAAAACATTCTCCGATATCAAGCTATCATTGCAAAAGCATATAACAAGCATGTGAGGAACAAAGAGTTCCAGATAGGTGATTTGGTTCTAAGGAAAGCTGATATTTTGGAAAACGTGGGTAAAGTTCATCGCAAGTGGGAAGGACCATACAAGGTAGTAAAGGCTTACTCCAATGGAAGCTACCGTCTTAAGGACATGGAAGGCAAGGATCTGCAGAACACTTGGAACGCTACCAACATGCAGAGATTTTATGCTTGAAGAGATGTTATGGCTAAGAACCAAGAACTCCGGAGGAAGGCACTACTTTTACTACTTTGATTCATCTTTTATTTTGATTAAGACTTTTATCTCGTTGTAATTGGCTATAAAGCCCGTTGTCGCAGTTGTATTTGAACTTCCGTCAAATCGATACAATGAAGCTTGCTAAGATTCCTTTTAGATTTTCAATGTCTTGAATATTTTTCTTATGAGTATTCTTGTAAGTAGGACTCAACCAACCATTGAGGTTTAAGAGAATTAGAGATCGGAAAAAGGAAAGAATACCCGCATACGGAGAATAGTAAGCGGAAAGCTGAGAGGAAAAGCAGCCTGAACCGGCAGAACTCGCTTTGAAGGTCTCAAAGTCGAGAAAATGTCGAAAAAACCAAACATTCTCAACCTCTTATTCCAAGAAACAAACATCTTGGAAGATCAGAAAATTGCCAAAAGTTTGTACTCGGACAAGGACAGTCCGACACAAAAATCTAACAATTTACGCGCTCAAGAAGAAGAGCACATGACACGTCCGATACAAGTACTCCCGAGAAGAAATTCTTAAAAAGCGAGTTATTGACACTTGTAAAGATTTCAAATTTACAGGATGAACACATAAAGGATCCGATATATGATTCTATCGGACCAAGCTTGGAATAGTTGAGTCACTAACAATTGTAAAATTTCAAATTTACGAGAGCACGTGACAGTTCCGAGTTATAATTCTCTCGGAATAACTTTTAGTGAACGAATCACTAACACTTGTAAAATTTCAAATTTACAAGAGCACGTGACAGTTCCGAGATATAATTCTCTCGGAACAACTTTTAGTGAACGAATCACTAACACTTGTAAAATTTCAAATTTACAAGAGCACGTGACAGTTCTGAGATATAATTCTCCCGGAACAGTTTTTAGTAAACAAGTCACTAACACTTGTAAAATTTCAAATTCACAAGAGCACGTGACAGTTCCGAGATATAATTCTTTCGGAACAGTTTTTAGTAGACAAGTCACTAACACTTGTAAAATTTCAAATTTACAAGAGCACGTGACAGTTCCGAGATATAATTCTCTCGGAACAACTTTTAGTGTACGACTCACTAACACTTGTAAAATTTCAAATTTACAAGGACATGTGATGGTTCCGAGACACAATTCTCTCGAAACAACTTTTTAGTGAACGAGTCACTAACTTGTAAAATTTCAACTTTACAAGAGAACATGAAAAATTCCGAAATATAATTGTCCGGGACAAGTTTCTAAAAGAACGAGTTGTTACACTTGCAAAATTTCAAAAAATGCGTACAAAAACGTAGTAAGTCCGATGCGACAAATTGTCGATAAAAAGGTTAAAGAGCCCGAGTTATTAATTCCTTACGAATATGGGGGATTAAGTACTAAGCAAAGAAGGCACGAGACAAAACAAGATAAACAAGACAAGAGACATTCCGATATAAAAATACTTATTTATTTTATTAAGAAAGGCATACAAGTTATCCGACATAACTTAGTAAAGACAAAAGTGGAGGTACTGATGATGTCGTTTTTTCACCAATTAAATTTATTTAAAAGCCTAAGAACACTTATCACTACACAAACTAGAGTGCAATGGCAAGTTGTACTCGAGTGTCGTTCTCTCGGGACCTAACGTGGCTTTGCTTGAGGTTTGTGCAAGTAATTTCAGTCAACGAGTTCAAATGTTTATAGAATGGTTTTCTTTGAACAAAGCAACGAGAAATCAGATTTATGTAATCATGTTTGGAAAACGGTTGGTGGTAGAAATCAAATACACATGCATGGGTTACGAATATGCTCACAAGTTCAGTGCGTAAAACCTTCGATCGAGTCTGCTAAGCAACTCGTCTAGGTAACTTAAGACACACATCATAAAAGATCACTATTGATACTTTAGAGGTGCTTGTCACTAACACCATTTATCTAGCATGCTGCAAATCTCTAACATACAATCCTATAGCTTTCATTCACCAAGAGTTTGTCACTATACTCAATTCGAATATATTTTATAGGCAACTAAGAATCATATGAAGGGATTTGCAGCAAGATTGAATCACAATGTCATGTAAGCATAAACATAACCCATAGCATGCATATTCTACATTCTACCACCAACACAAAAGATTTAGCTACTCATATTCATCAACATAGACATCAATTCATATAAATAATAATCAGAATACATCATATCAAACTACAAGAGAAGAGAGTGATACAAGTTACCACCAAAGCTGTCACTAATCGGTGGAAAGCAAAGAAAAGCTCTCCGTAGATGATTACAAAGGATGAATCCCAATCAAAACCTTGATTCCCAAGCTAAACTACAATGTAATCTGAGTTTTCTCTGAGTTTTGGGGCTTAGGAGCTCTCCAAAACGAAGTTACAGTTCAAAAGATATTCAAAAAATGACCAAAGATCAGATCTAAGAAGGAAAATCCGAAAACGTAACCGCTGCCAAGCGGACCGCTTGGAGAAGCCAAGCGGAGCGCTTGGCAAGCGAAGCGCTTTGGCACTCCAAGCGCTTCGCTTGGCTTCTGTGCCAAAGCTCCTGGAAATTGAAGCGGAGCGCTTCACTATTCCAGGCGCTTAGCTTGGCTCCTGGGCAGAGTTTTGTCTTCAAACTCAATCTTTTTGCCCTCGCACGACCCTCGGGTGCCTTGGACTCATCCTTCTCGATGCTTATTGATACTCAAACACTTACTAACAAGCCACGGAGATTGGGGAACTTCAACGGGGCCATCTTTTCCGTCAAAAAGGCTCATTTTTAGCTCCAAAAACGTCGTTTCGTACCTAAGAGCCTGAAAATGCAGAAAACACAAAACGTGACACTATTCTACAAAACTAACCAAACAACAAGGCTAGAAGATAGCAAAAGAAGGTAAAAAAGACAAGATGAACGCGTCAAAAATACGTTCATCAAACTCCCCAAACCAAACCTTTGCTTGTCCTCAAGCAACAAACTATCCTAAATGCAACACAAAAGGAGTCTCATGCCAAGTAAAGTGAACTAATCTATTGAACCTACCAAATGCTTATGAACAAAACCAAATGAGCATGACACGCAAATAGGTTGAAGCATGCCTCGATTGCGAATATACACATTCTCAAGTGCACTTGGTTAAACAAAGGAGTCTCACGTAACATCTTCTACCTGGACCTGGTTAGTGACGACACAATGATGCATGTTATCATACTACAATTGCCCCGTGCCTATGAAACCGAGGGCTTACTACTGTTCACCAAGCGAGACTTTTCTTCAAGAGAGGGCGAACCAATACTGGTTCTCATCAAACGAAGGAGGGTTCCCTTAGAAAGATAACACTCCCCTATTCTACCCAGACTCTCAAGAATGAGCCTCTTTCAACCACTTCTTGAATAGCAAGACGAGGGTGATCAAGAACAGGCCTTGGACAAGGCGACACGAAACGAAAGATAGAATTTACAACTCGATAACTTCACAAGGACAAAATATTTACATGACACTTGACACTTTACTAGACTGCTTTTGGCTTGCAACGACCCTTCTTTTGCTCTTGGGTCTTATTCTTTATTTTCTTTCTTATTTTTTTTTTCTTTTCTCTTTTTCTTTTCTCTTTTTTTTTTCTCTTCTTTTCTTTTTCTCTTTCTTTTCTTTTTTTTATATAGGGCAAGCAGCAGTACTAAGTGTCAAAAACACCTCCCCAAACCTATTCGATAGAATAGGTTTGAGCACAAAGACGAAAAAGAAAAAGGAAAGACTCTTTTACAAAGACGCCTCCCCAAACCTATTCGAAAGAATAGGTTGGGACAGAAAACAAGAAGAAAAGGAAAAAGGGAAACTTTACAACGACTCAAAGACGAAAGACAAGATCAAAAGGCAACCCCCTCCCCAAACCTATTCGATAGAATAGGTTTAATACAAGGAATCGCACACCTCACACTACCTCCTTCCTAGGCATTTGGCAATCTCTAATCGAGGTGAAGAACTTGTCGTCTCTTGCCTACATAATTACACGGGTTACAACCATAGACTCTAACATGCATCATTTCATAAGGCCATCGTGAACCGCAACAGAAGAAACACCACTCAAGGTGATGTCGAGACTACTAAGCTTAACTAGTGCACATGCGAATGTGACAAACCAAGCGAGACATGCCTCAAACTACTTGCAAAGTGATGCAACATATGATCAATGGTCATAAACACTTAGTCTACTCAATAAAAAAAAGTTCAAAAGACTTGGCAATAAACTCCACACACAACAACGTGCAACAACTAATCTAGGGATGATAAGCATGCAAAAAATTGAAAAAACACAACAAATCACATGAACTTGAGTAAAATCAGGCATGTACGAACCACACAAGCACATAGTACTGAAAATCCAATACCCCCTCCCCAAACCTAAACTTTTGCTCGTCCTCGAGCAAAGAAAAGTTGAATGAAAAGGAAAAATTGGATTGGAAGTACACTTCCCTGAGATAAAGGTTCGTGTCCAATCTCCTAAATATGAGTAGTTCCTGAAAGGACTCAAGAAACTAGTGAAAACGGGTGCGCAAAGGTGAGAAGAATGGAAAAAACGAGGAAAATCTGGGTACAGGGTCCAGGCGGACCGCTTGGCGGGAGCCAAGCGGTTCGCTTGGTCAAGCGGAGCGCTTGGTAGGCTCCAGGCGCTCCGCTTGAATTTCCAGGAAGTTGCAAAACTTCCTGGAATTTCAAGCGGACCGCTTGGCCCTTCCAAGCGCTTCGCTTGTCCCTGTTTCCAGATTTTCGATGTTTTTCCTATCTTGATCACCTAAGGCACCAAGACAAAAACTAGACTAAATTAATCACGACAAAAGGCACACAGGCCACAAATACAAACACAAACAAAG
>JAHHQI010000827.1:0-23750 GCA_028274465.1 Plantago ovata | reverse complement strand
GGAGTAGAACCAATTCCTAAAATTCCTAAAATTAATAAAGATCAGATTTATGAAATCCTCTCGTCTATCTCTTTTAAAAGCTGATTTTACACATTAAAACTGAAGAACGAGAGATTTCAGGTATCTAAACCTTTGAGTCATTAATCTACTTTCTGAGATTCCCTCCAAAACAGGTTAAAAAAAATTATAAGTATATTAATATTGGATTAGTTCAAGTAGGGATAAACCAATTACTAAAGAAGGCTTAAATACCCTCCATTTTGGCAGTTCTCAAGATGCTAGGTTTAAAGATTTTGAAGATTCTCTATTAAGTTCAGTAGAGTCAAGTCTTTGTACGGTCCAATTTCTTTTGATTGTTATCCTAATTTAACAGTCTCCTTAAATGATAAAATATTCTAAATCTTTAGTGTTACAAGTTAAAACTCATAATTATAAAATGCTAGAAGGATCTATACCTGTAGCAATAATATTTAGAGTCCATTACAAAGCCATGATGTCTGCTTTTGCTACAAAGGTTCGATTTCATAGCAAGAAAGGTGAAACCCTCTTACTCCAGACAGACCTTACTAGGTCAAATACAGTTGTCCCAAAGTCTATTCAATGGAAGGATATAGTCCTTCCCGATGAATGGGTATTAGAAGGTATAGTTGACCCAGAACCACTTGAGGTAGTAAAGCCAAATACTCATCTAAAATCGGTCAAACAAACACAAAGGAAGGGTTTCTCTCTCTTTTGAGAGATCTAATAGTAGCCGGTCTTATGAAAGATCTTCTATAGCAGAAACTTTTGATCTAGGAAGAGTTTCTCAATTACCATCGGTAATTAATATTCCAACTAAGCATAGGCAAAGTTATAGTCATGATTCTAGATTTCGAAACGTAGATTATACTACAAATATTCCTAAAGCAGTCTATGAGAGTCCTACTAAAAATAGGCATGAAGATGGAACTTATGATATAGGTCCGAGTAGTCCAACCGGTTCTGTATTAACTGAAAATATAGAAAATGATATGATTAGAGAATTAAATGTTATAGAAAAAGAGTTTCAAATTAATAAGAAATTCCTTCATGATGATTTTTATGCAGATTATAATAATGAAAAGAAAATTTGGTTTTTTCAACATTTTCTTAAAAATAGGAGCTTGATTCAAGAAAAGTATTATGATTTTATTAATAAAAATAAAATACATATATTATTTTTTGATTGGTTTGAAATCTATGCAGCTGAAAATTCTATAGGCTACCCTTTTTCCAAAACTATTAATCCTATTACGACTAGGAATAAAAACTCCTGAGTGGGAAACATTAGTTGGTTCAGTAAAAAAAACAATCTAATCACCCTCCTTTTCAAGGAATAAGACTAACCATTCTAGATCAAGAGATAGAAGCTATTCCTATTAAGACACCTAGTGATGATACTAGTAAAAATGTGAAAAGTATAATGGTTCAAAATAACTTTACAAATACAAATCTGAATACTATAGGTAAACAGTTAGACAGGATAGAAAAAGTATTCAAAAACAACCAATGTTAGTTGACGAAATAGAGAAAAACATACAAAAATCTAAAGATAAGCATTGTCTTCCACTTTTTAAACCATATCAAGTGTCTAAAGCTAGTATTAAAGATGTACATGATAATAAAACTGAGTTCATAAGAACAGTCCAAGAACAACTAAGGTCTGTGTCTATTAATAAAGACAATGTAGTGGTCCCGGATACTCCACAGACTCCGCAATCTTCGCGTATCCAAACACTAAGTCGTGATTCTGAAATCAGTAAGGCCTTAGAAAACTTCCAAGAGCCAACAAAACATATTAATAAACTTTATTGGAAACAACCACTTGAAATAACTCCTGCAAATGATTTAAGCTTAGCTAAACCTTTAGCCCAATCACGTTTTAATGCTACTTCTGTTTATGATTGGAATATAGATGGGAAATCGGAGTATGAAATTCTTGGTGTACTTCAACAAATGACTATGTCTGCTAATGCTTATAAAACTCAAATAGGAACACAAGATAGAACTATAGCAGAAATCCTTATAGCAGGATTCTCTGGTCAGTTAAAAGGATGGTGGGATTATTATCTCACATCCCAAGAACAAGAAGAAATTCTAAATGCAGTACAGATAGATGAAGAAACATTCCAATAATAGATGATGATGGAAATTTAAAACAAGATGCTGTTTCTAGGCTAATCCTTACAATTTCTTTACATTTCATAGGTGACCCTTCTCATTTAAAAGATAAAAATGCCGAGCTTCTTTCAAACCTCCGATGTAGAAAAACTTAGTGATTTCCAAAGTTATAAAAATATTTTCTTAACTAGAGTTATGCTTAGAGAAGACGCAAACCAACCATTTGGAAAGAAAAATTTCTAGCAGGATTACCAAACCTTTTAGGAGAAAAAGTTAGAAATAAAATTAGAGAAAATACTGGAAAACAAATAATAGATTATGATGAATTCACATACGGTCAACTAGTTAGCTTAACTCAACAAGAAGGACTAAAAATTTGCCAAGATTTAAAATTACAAAAACATTTAAAGTGGGAACTTAAGAAAACTAAGTTAGAATTAGGAACTTTCTGCCAACAGTTTGACATTGACCCTAATAAACCCAATATGGAGTGTTCAGGGAAATGTAGAAAGTCATATGAGAAAACCCATAAAAAACAGTTTCAGTCACGAAAAAAGAACTATAATTCTAATAGAAGGTTTAATAATAATAGGAAGTTCAAACCAAGAGAAGACTATTATAAAAAATCTAACAGTACAAAGCCAAGGAATAATCAAAATTCAAAAGACTGGTATAAAACAGCCCAGTGTCATAGATGTAAGGCGATAGGACATACGGCTAGGTATTGTAGATTCAATAAGAAATTACAAGAATTACAATTAGAAGATGAGATAAGAAATAAGATAGCCAATCTTCTCATAGATTCCACTGAAGATGAAAACTGTAGTAATTATCGCTCCAACTCTGACTCTGAATCTAATTTTTCTTCAGAAAATGATAAAAGCCTTCAATTAGATGAACTAGTTACCTCCAGCCATAGCTCAGGATCAGAAACTGAAAATCATGTTAGTGTACTTACCAAAGAACAACAATTTCATATAGAAATATTAAAAAATATACAAAATGCTGAATTACAGAAAGATTACCTTGATAAAGTTTTAAGTACTTTTGATAAGAAAGAAAAAGATATATCAACACCTAGTACTTCGAAAAATACTTATGATTTAACAAACATCTTAGGTAAAGGAAAATATGATAAAAAGAAACCCATAACAATTCAAGAATTGCATAAAGAAATGAAAGAAGTAAAATTAGAATTAAAAGAACTAAAAGAAAGGCAAAAACAGGACACTGAAGCCATTAATATATTATTGATCAAATGAAAGATATAAATGAAACTGAAGAAGGTAATGAAGACATAGATAAAGATGAAAACGAAAATGTTCGAAGTGTTGAAAATATAAAAGTGCCAGAAAATTTCTTGTTTATTCTTAGAGAAATAACTTCAAGAAAATATATAATAGAAATAACATTAAAATTTTCTGAAAACTTTACTATAAATACAATTGCACTATTTGATACAGGGGCTGATCTAAACTGTATAAAATCGGGTAGTGTACCTGAAAATTTCAAGAAAAGACTAATGAGAAGCTCTCAGCAGCTAACAATTCAAAATTAAAAGTAAACTCTAAAACTGATGCTTCTATACTAAATCAAGGAACCTTATTAAAAACATCTTTTGTTTTGGTTCATGACATACATCATGCGGTTATACTAGGGACACCATTTATAAATTTAATAACTCCATATATGGTAGGAAATAACTCTATTGTCTTCAAACAAATAATAAGACATTAAAATTCGATTTTTGGAAAAACCTAAAACTAGAACCTTAATTTAATAAAAGCTTATTCAATTCACGAAAATAGTATAAATAATCTCATACAAGAAAACATTTTCATTTAGAAAATATTAGGAAAAGTATTTCGGTAAAAAAGATTGAAGCACAATTAGAAAACCCTGAAATAAAATCAAAAATAGCAAAATGGCAAGATCTTTCGAAAAACAAGTTTGTGCAGAACTACCAAATGCATTTTGGAATAGGAAAAAACATATAGTTGATTTACCATATGAAGAAAATTTTACTGAGAAACAAATTCCTACTAAAGCTCGTCCTATTCAAATGAATCATGAATTAGAAGAACACTGTAGAAGAGAAATTAAGGATTTAATGGATAAAAATTAATTTCAAGGTCTAGGTCTCCTTGGAGTTGTGTAGCCTTTTATGTTAATAAAGCTTCAGAAATAGAAAGAGGAACACCACGATTAGTTATTAATTACAAGCCTCTTAATACTGCTTTACAATGGATAAGATATCCAATCCCTAATAAGAAAGATTTATTACAAAAACTTCATTCCTCTTTTGTATTCTCAAATTTTGATATGAAGTCAGGATTTGGCAGATACAAATTTCTGAAAAAGATAGATATAAGACAGCTTTTACTGTCCCTTTCGGACAGTATGAGTGGAACATGATGCCATTCGGCCTTAAAATGCACCTTCTGAATTTCAGAGAATCATGAATGATATATTTAATGATTACTCTAAATTTTGTCTAGTTTACATAGATGATGTTCTCATATTTTCCAAAACGATAGATGAACATTTTAAACACCTAAAACATTCTTTTATATTACTAAGCAAAATGGTCTTATTGTTTCAAATCTAAAATGAGTATTTTTCAAACTAAGGTTCGGTTTTTAGGTCATTACATAACCCAAGGAACTATAACCCCTATAGAAAGGTCTTTACAATTTGCAAATAAATTCCCTGACAAAATTCTTGATAAAACGCAGTTACAAAGATTTTTAGGAAGTTTAAATTATGTTTTAGATTTTGCCCTAATATAAACAGGATGGCAAAACCGTTGCATGACCGACTTAAAAAGAACCCAGTACCATGGTCTGATAAACATACAGCTTTAATTAAAGAAATAAAAAACAAGTGCTTGAATTCCTTGTCTACATATAGGTGATCCTAACTTGCCAAAAGTTGTAGAAACTGATGCCTCAGATATAGGTTATGGTGGGATACTAAAGCAACAACAAGATAGACGAGAATATATTGTACAATTCACCTCTGCACATCGGAATGATACACAAAAAAATTACTCTACTATTAAAAAGAAATATTAAGTATTGTTTTATGCATTCAAAAATTTCAAAGTGACTTATTGAATAAACGATTTTTACTTAGAATAGATTGTAAAAGTGCAAAAGAAGTTTTACAAAAGGATGTTCAAAATCTTGCATCAAAACAGATTTTTGCACGATGGCAGGCTATACTAAGTATATTTGATTTTGAGATTGAATTTATTAAAGGAGATACAAATTCCATACCAGATTTTCTTACCCGTGAATTCCTTCAAAACAGAGCAAATGCCGCCGAAAGATAAAGGAAAAGGTATTACAAACCGTGAGAAACCCAGATCATGGTATGACGCCGTAGTTAGTGATGAAGAGAAAAACCAAGAAAATACTTCAGAACCAAACCTCAAAATACCGAAGCAAGAAACCAACCTTGAAGAAAGACTTATGCTTCTAGAAAGCCTTTTAGAATCACCAGAAGTTAGAAAAGCTCTACAAACAAAACAACCAGAAAAATTACCAAGCCAATCCTCGTCTGTAAATTCCTACCAAAAAGCTCCAGAAATAAACACAAATTCCTTAGCAACCATTCCTTTCCACCAAAAGTCAGAATACTTCATGAAAGCACCATGGCAAAATATAATAACTATAGAAGGTCACCCTACTATTCATGATCCATGGAGGATACTAGAAGAAATGTTTGGAAAAATTGGTACTACAAACCCTGGGATACTGAGAAAACACCTGATTTTTACCAAGCTATACTCGAAAATACCAGTTCAGCTACTATTAAACACCACTTCTCTGAAGGTTACATAGCCTACTCTACCTGCAAAATTCTCAAATTTATCTCGCCAAGTAACTGGGCCTATCCACTAAATCAACCATTATCCTTAACACTGACCCCAAGGACAAGAGTTCCAACAGAACCACTTATAACTATTGGGATTATATGCAAGCCTGGTATAGTGGTTTCTTTATCCAAAGGCCAAACAAAGGGCAT
This sequence comes from Plantago ovata, assembly GCA_028274465.1. Lineage (NCBI taxonomy): Eukaryota > Viridiplantae > Streptophyta > Magnoliopsida > Lamiales > Plantaginaceae > Plantago > Plantago ovata. The sequence goes on along the minus strand of JAHHQI010000827.1, from coordinate 17,582 downwards.
ACCTGGCTTTTCTATTTTGAATACAAACTTGTGATCCTAGCAAATTTCCCAATTGGTTCGCACTTTGGTGGGAACATTTTGGTTCTACTCCAGATATACTAAAGCCTCCAGTCCAAAATTCCTATACACTTTTCGAACGCAATACAAACCATCACCATCGGAAAGACGTTTTGAACCATTAAGCCTATTTTGCACAAAATTCTATTTACCTTGGGTCATTAATTGGACAATTGAAATGCACAACCAAGCTCTCCTCATCCAAATTTTCCATTGATTCGTAGAAGATACAGAGTGAAATGGTGGGATAATTTCAAAATACCTCAGAGCATTCTCCCATCAAGTATACAAACCTGGATACAAAATGCAAATGCCACAGGAGCAGTTCAAGGAAGAATTCCAGAAAGACCGGAGTTTTTAGCACAAAGATCGAAGATGACAGCACTACTTACTACAGCAAATACCCCTGAAGAAATACAAGCAATTATGTTATATATATATATATATATATAGATATATATATATATATATATATATATATATATATCTATATAATATATATATATATATATATATATATATATATGGGAAAATTACTCAGACTCCCCTGTTAGACGGCCACTTTTCATTTTTCTCCTCGCTAGTTTGAGAATTACATCTAGCCCAATTTTAAGCAATTCATGTGACCAGCTTTTAAGCCACTGTTCATTAATCTCACTCCAAACGCGGCCTTAGTACAATTGAAGGGATATATTACACAAAAGCAATTTATTTTCCCATTACTTCTTTTGTCTTCTCCAGAAACCCTTCTTCCCTCCATATTACGTCTCTCGGCAACTGCCAATTCCGCCCAAAATCAACCATAATCGTGCACTGTGAAGGTCTCAATTTGATGTATATTCGCTAGTCGAACATTATGGAGGAGTTTTGGGGGTCAATTCCTGAAAAACGGCTACTGGTTTGAAGGTGAGTACGATTTGTTTTAAAATTGAATTTTTTTTACATGATTTCTTGATGTTTATGCTTTATAAGTCACTATGTTATGCGTATTTGGTCTGTGTTTCTGAATTTTGGCAATATGTCGAAACTAGGGTTTTTTTCTGATTGTGCGTTTGCCCTGTCGTTTCAGTTGCACCAATGCGGACAAAGAAGGACTTGTTTATGATTCGTGTTACCCATGGTGAGAATTAGCACACTATTGCAGATGTCGATCCAAAAAGGTATTCTCACCAAAAACTCTTGAAGGTTGTGAATGATACATTGTTGAATAAAGTGACTGTAAATGACCAAGTTGATGAGACTGTGTTTTTTTCGTTGTATGGTATTCTGTCTGAGAGTGGTGGTCAGCAAATAGAGCTAGTAAATGATGATGATGTTAGGCTGTTATTTGAAAAAAACATGGAACATCTTGAGGCTGAGGTTACTGTATTGTCTGATATTGTTGAGCCATTAGCTAAAGATGATTCTCCTAGTAAGAAAAAAGGTAAGAAGAAGCTGAGTGATGATATTGATATGCCATTTACTGTTCCATTGCATGATCCACCCCTGAGGAGAACAAGAGTGTTTAGGCCAAGGGGAAACAAGCCTCCACCACCTAAAGGACCCAAAGTTTTCCCCCCATCCTCTGCTGATGTTATTGATTTGACTGAAGAAGATGAATTTCCACCTATGACACAAGCTACACAGCCTTCTCAGCCTGTCCAACCTCCATCTCCTACACATGTCCAAACTCCACCTCATACACACAATGATTCTCATGAAAAAAAACCCAGAGGATGTATACATTCCCAGGTTTGACAAAGAAACTCCACTGCAGGCTGTCAATGAGATGCCTAATGAGGTTCCTGTAAATCCTATAAATTGGGATAGAGTTGTGGATGATTTGATGTTCATTTATACCACATTGGAGGACCCTGCGGTTCAAAATGCTACTGATAGTGGTGGAAATGATGAGAGGGCTGATGATGGAGATCCACCAGTTGTGGAGGATTGGCATAGTAGTAGTGAAAGTGAACAAGGTCCTTTATTCCCTGAGGGTGAGACTACTGGTGATAGACTTGAGGAGGAACCTGCTGGTTATGAGTTTGAGAAGGAAAGTGCTGGTGATGAGTTTGAGGAGGAAGATTCTGCAGATAGTGATTATTTTGGTGAAGACATGCTTCAGTCTGAGAGTGATACTGAAGCTTTGAATGTTGAGGATGAGAAGGAAGATGCTCCTAGTGATGGGATGATGGGAGACAGTGATGATGAGCCCTTTGTGGACTGGGAGACTGATGAGCCAAGGGCAGAAAACATTCATGAGGATGAGGATATATTAATTGGGTTTAAAAAGGATGAGGGTAGTGACTCTGATGTTGAAAACAACCATGAGAATGAGGAGCACCATGAAGGTATGTACTGTGTTTCTGTTTTGTTATTAATACATTGATAAATTCATATTTGTGAACTTTAATTTGACATTAATACATTGATATGTGTTGTGATTAAGGTGATGATGTGAACCAAGCTGAAGCTACTGATGGAAATGGAGATGATGATGGTGAACCAGTCCCATACCCAAGTGATGGAGAGCCAGAGTATGGTAGACAAGAAGGCTGGATTGGAGATGAATTTGAGGAGAACTATGATGCTGAGGATAAAGAGTTTGAAGTTGGGCAGGTATATGCTACTGTATATGACCTTAGGAGAAGATTGAAGGAGTATGCTTTGAAGATTGGATTCAGCATGGGTAGGCAGAGGAATGACAAGGATAGGGTGAATGTTTACTGCAAGGCCAAGGCTAAGGTATGTGTTTAACTTGTTTTTCTTTTTGATTGTGAAAGTGCATGTGTTTAACTTGTTTTTTTTTTTTTTTGAAGGACTGTCCATGGAGACTTCATGCTAGTGAAACAGAAGATAAGTCCCTAATGGTGAAGAGATACATTGGAACACACAGGTGTGTAAGGCAAGTAGATCCCAAGATGGCAGACACAAACTATTTGTGTGAGAAGTTTGTGGAGGAACTCAAAGAGCATCCAAATCTCAGTGCTAAGAAGTTGGAGTTATGGGTAAATAAGAAGCTCAAAGTGAAAGTGCCTTACATGAAGGTTTGGAGGGCAAGGGAGAAAGCTCAACTGATATTGGGTGGTAACCCTGAAGAAGCCTACAGGCTGGCTCCAAAATATAGGGACATGGTGAAGATTACCAATCCAGGATCAGTGTCAGAGCTTGAGACCATCCCTGCAATTGGAAGGGAGCCACACTTTAATAGGTATTTTTGTGGATTAGCTGGTCTTAAGAAACGGTTTTCTGGCAGGTTGTCCTCCATTTTTGTTCTTCGATGGATGTCACTTAAAGGGAAGGTATGGAGGTGTACTGCTAAGTGCAGTCGGCACAGATGCAAACCGTGGTATATTTCCTCTAGCTTGGGCCACTGTTGAGATAGAATGCAAGGAGTCATGGGGTTTCTTCATGCATTGCTTGGATATGTCTGTTGGTCCTTTTGAGGCTGACAAACATTGGCATTTCATGGCAGATAGACAAAAGGTAATGTGTTTATTGTTTTTTTTTTTTGTTCCAACTCTTTATTGTTTACAGTTTTTAATTGTTGACTGTTCTTTATTTGATTTTCTGTATGGTTGCAGGGGTTAGTGAATGTGATTGAGGAGAAATGCCCATATGTCATAAACAGGAAATGTGAAAAACACATATATGACAATTTCAAGCTAAAATGGAGTGGAGTTGTATTGAAGAAGCATTACTGGCAGGCTTCTACTGCATACACGGCCTATGGGTTCAACAAAGCTATGGAGAAGATAAGGATTATCAGTCAAGCTGCTTATGACTATTTGATGGATATACCACTAGGTCATTGGGCCAGACATTCTTATGATCCAACTCCCCGTGTAGATCATGTTACCAACAACTTGAGTGAGTGTTTCAACTCATGGGTGGAGCCTATCAGAGGATACTCAGTGCTCAACATCATGGAGGTATTACTTTAACTCTTTCTGTTTATGTAACTTTTTATGTTTATGTAACTCTTTCTGTTTATGTAACTCTTTATGTTACTGTATTAGGGCTTAAGGCATCAGGTCATGCAGAGGATTGCTTTGAGGAGGAAACAAGGGAAGGCCTGTGACACTAGTTTAATGCCAAGGGTGCTAAGAGAGCTTAATGAAACCTTTGATCAATCAAGGAAGCTTCGTCTCAAGACAGAATCAGGAGATGGTATATTTGAGGTTGAAGATTTTAGCTACACCTTTGTTGTCAATATGGAGACAAGGAGCTGCAATTGTAATAGGTGGAACTTGACTGGCATACCTTGTAGGCACGCATGGGTGGTGATTACTTACGATAGAGATGATGCTGATAAATTTGTAAGTGATTATCATACCACTGCTGCCTACAATAGGGCATATGACATGAGTATCCTCCCCATTAATGACTACAGATTCTGGCCCAAAAAATTGACACAAGAAGAGTGTTCACCTCCAGCTAATGAGAAGAAAATTGGCAGGCCAAGTAAAGTGAGGATCAGACATCCAAGTGAGGGGTATAGGGGAAAGAAAACTCCACTACACTTGTAGAGGAGACCTCCTACTTGCAGTCTTTGTAGAAACAGGGGCCATACTTACAAGAAGTGTCCCACACTAGTAATCTGCTAACTTGCATTATTTCCTCTTCATTTTATTCCCTTTATTCTATACTTCACCTGCTAACTTGTCTTTTTTCTTACTTGCAGCAAAGACACAAAGGTGCTGCTACAGGCCAGCCAGGTCCAAGTGAACCCCCAACTGAACCAGTCCCAAGTGAACCAGTTCCTACTCAACCAGCTACTAATGAACCAGCTCCAAGGAAGCCAACTCAAAGGCAACCAGGTACAAGGCAGCCTACAACTAGGCACTCAGCAAGGCACTCAAGTCAGCCAGGTCCAAGTGAGCCAGCTCCAAATCAACCAGGTCCAAGTGAGCCAGCTCCTACTCTAAGTGAACATTTGTATGTTGATCCCTAATAGTCTTATGTCAATTCTAGTACATGGTAGATCCAAGTGCTGATTATTTGGTTAATATTTGGCAGAGGAAGAACAAGAGGAAGAGGATTGATGAGTTTGAAGAAGGTCCAAGCACTAGTGATGGCAGATCAACAAGGGGCAGAGGTGGAAGGAGAGGCAGGGGCAGGGGAAGAGGTAGGGGGAGGGGTTGGATGGCTTACTTTGAACATTGATGTGTTGATTGGGAAAAAGCAGACTCCTAGCAGTAGCTTTGCTTTATATTTTGGCTTTTGTTTCACTTTTAAAGCTCATTTGTTTGAGGTTTGAATTGTGAAAATAACTCTATGTTGACTTGTCTTTTGCACTATGTTGGAATTCTGAAGGTTATTATGTACTGAAAAATATTACATTCTGTGGAACTAATTCCACTTGAATGATTTGAAAATTTGCACTAGTAGATACATAGATAGCAGAAACAGATTGAGGCAAATTAGTTGCCTTATTCTATGGTATTTGTCTTTCTTTGGTTGCTTGATTATTGCAGCTCTCCTTTTTGTTGGTAATGGTTGTTCCCTTGATTCTTGTATTACTTCTTCACTTGCTTGCACTTGTTCACCATGTCTTGGTTGAACTTGTTCACGATGTCTTGGTTGAACGAATTCCCATACCACCGTAGGATGAATAACTTCTCCACGACGTTGTAATTGAACATCTTCTTGCTCGTTACCCCATTCCGACCATCCATGTGTTGGACATCTCCAATAAAATCTCCCATTTTCTGCCACAGATAGAATAGTACGCTTCCGACACCTAGCACTCTTACAAACTGGACGAATAACACTCGATTCACTCATTTTTAAGAAATACAACAAGATATATGTGCATATAGTTGATGAAAGGAAGTAAGAGTACCAAAACAACACTTTGAAGGGGTATAAATAGGCTGGAATTTCAAATCCAACGGCTAGTTTGTCATTTACAACGGCTATTTTTTTTTTACATTTTACTACCTTCTTGCACATATTCAATTACATCTAACCCCACACGTGCCCAGCACGTGCCAATATTAAGCTGTTTGGCTCTGGAAAAAATCAGATTTTCAAACGAGGGCAAAATGGTATTTTCCAGGTTTTAGTTCGTGAAAAGTCAAGGTCGCTGGGTTAGATGTAATTAAATTGATCTAACGGGGGGTCGACGTAATATAAAATCTAATAGGGAGAAATCCGTAATAAAAAAATCTAACGAGGATATTATACATTATTTGCCCTAAAAATAATCATAAAAATAATGGAGAAAAATCACGCCAACAGGATTTGAACCCTACATCTTTTAATTAACTAATGCCACATGTACGCACCAGATTGAAATTGAATAAGCAAGATCAACGGATTAAAATTGATTGGTAGGTCAATCAATTTTGTAAATCAACCGGCTTATTATATTACTTTAATAATAAGAACAGAAGCGGGTATATATATATCGTAATGATCTGATTCATTTGTACAGATTATTGATTCAAGGTAAGAATAAGACTTCCAAGTACCATTTCATAAAAACTTGAGCTAGCAATCTCAAGAAACAAAACAATGCTTGGCAAATTAACCAGTGTTCCAAGGACATAGTACAAATTTTGGATAGGATGTAAGAATAGAGGGAAAAAAACAAACTTATATAATTATATCTTCAAATTGTATTCTACACAGAGCCATGTCAATGCATCACCTTGTAGAACCCGTCTTAATTTGATGTTAGAATTTTAAACTCGTGCTCTGAAGTATGGTTCTCATCATTGTCCAGGCCAGTATGGTCAGAAACAAGCCCTGACGTGTAGCATTCTTCGCAGAGGTCAAAGTCCTTGCAATCTTTGCATTTGTATCTAACACCAATTATGGGTTTCTTCTCACAATAATCACAGGTATATCCAACATGTACTGCAGAGTCCTGTGTGCATGCCAAGAATAAATAAAGTATAAGTTAGAATTAATATAATCTCTCTATCTGATGAAAAAATACATACAATTAACAAAAAAAAGGGGAAAGAGGTTCATTTTTTAATTGGCATTTCAATATAATTCTCTCAAGATCTAGCTAGAGGTTGTTTGTGTACTTTTTTTAGGTTTTAATTTTTTAAGCTAAGCCGACATAAACCAAATCCAAATTTTAAGGCATTAATATAAGTTCTTGGCTAAAAGTCTGAGTGACAAAATAAATACTTGTGCGTGTCAAAATCGAATAGCATTCATTCATCAGCATGACACTTATAGAGCACTCAAGATTTTTTTATGTAATAATTAAGTTAAATTTTCTATTTTTTATCAAATAAAGATGAAAAATACACCTCTCACAAGTTTTTTTTCACACTTATCAGATTATAGGTTAGGAAATTTTATGAAAAGAAGGAAAAAAAAAAAAATGAAATGGGGAGTATACTTTAATTCACACCCCAAATTAAAAAAATAGATCACACTCATGACTCATATACATAGTTCACAATGGTAAATAAAAATGAAGAAGGGATGATAAAAAATTTACTTGCACTCGAAGATGATTGTTTCCCAAGCTCTCTTGCTCTGTTTTCAGTTCATATGCTGATTCAGAAAGCGAGGTGCAACATCGTTCCAGGGAGACCAATCGGAGAGTCTGAATATATCCTATTTCTTCTGGAATCTCCTTCAATCTCTGAATACCATAGAAGGCCAGTCGCTCAAGTACTGGGAAGTGGCTCCTTTGACTCTCCAATGCTCCAAAGTTAAGCATCCAAGACGTAAGGCCTTCAGCTTACAGAATTGGCCTTCTGTCGTCCTCCACTCACTACCACAGAAGGCATCATTCCACAGACTAAGCTTTTCAAGATTAGGAAACGACCCCACCTTCTCCATGTCTTCCCAAGGAATCATGCAGCCATCCAACCTCAAACTTCTCAATGATTGCAAGAAAGCTATGTGCGCTGCAGAAATCTTTCCGTACACAGGCCTTTCTGCATTTTCATACCCTTCTGTGAAAGTCATTTTCAGTTTCTTTAGGTTGTAAATCATTTTGCACAACTCCTCACTGAACTTGAAATTGTATACATTGAGCAGCGTATGCATATTCTTCATCACACACTGCACTTTCTCACTAACATGGGAATTGGCATCTGGAGGATTAGGCAAGACTACTCGTTGGATCTCAACATGTTTAAGCAGTGGCATCTCCCATACCTGAGGTGGCAGGAAAACTGGCTCTTCCCCTGGAATACTCTTCATAATTAGACTTTGTAGATTCTGAAACATAGATATAGAAGCAAGCGATGCTGAACAAATCAAAATGCCCTGGACTTGAGCAGCTGACAGACGAATATACCGGTGGCGAAAGTGCATCAGATTCTTATTGGCAGAAAAATCCCATTTGCTTGCCAGTTCGAAAGGAGATACTCCTATAGACCTTTCATGCGTGGGGAGGACGTACATAGGATAATCTCTGTCGGCGCCAGGAAGAATGCCGAGGTTAAGGTATGTACGGCTACGAAGAAAGTTATATTCATGAGCTTTCTTTAGGCACAAATCCCTTAAGAAATCATGAATCTGGAGATATTTGATCTTCCCCTTGGATGATCGCTCCGTCACCAAAAGGAGATTTCTCTGGATAAGATCCACTAGATACTCCATGGCTACATCTTCTAAGCATTGATGATCTCCATTTGGTTTCAAAAACCCCTCCGCAACCCACATCTTTATGAGTAGAGACACTTGAATGCTGTGATCCTCAGGGAAAACTCCCATGTATAAGAAACATGGTTTCAGATGAATAGGTAAGCTTTCGTAACAGTAAGACAGAATCTGTAGACACCAATCTTCGTTGGTTTCTAAATCTACGGCCGATCTCAAACGCGTTGCAACACTCTCCCAGGAATCTATTGTCATGTTGTTTGACAGTTGTCCCGCAATAACAACAATGACTAAAGGCAGTCCCTTGCAATCTCGGGCTATCTGCATCCCGACATGCTCCAACTCAGGAGGACAGACCACATCTTCTCCAAACACCTTTTCTCTGAGTAGATTCCAGCTTGCCTCTTCTTTTAATAACCGTAATTCAAACGGTTTGCAAGTGCCAATATAAGAAGCCACACTTAACAGCCTGGTGGTTATAATGATCATACTCAAATTACGATCATCCGGAAAGAAACTTTTGATTGCATCCCAAACATCAACACCCCAAATATCATCAATACTATGAGTATCTCTTACCAGACAAACGGTTGCGCAATTGTTCCCTGGATCATTAACATTATTAATGCCAAGGTCGTGTAGAAAACTTTGAACAACACTTTGGATGTCGGGTGATTGAGAGATCGTACACCATATACCAACATCAAGAATCAGTGCAACGATCAAAAAGATTTCGAACAAAAGTAGTCTTACCTATGCCTCCATCCCAACAACAGGGACTATCTCCAGATTTGATGTGCCCTTGAAATGACCCGCGAACTCGTTCTTGAGCTCATCAAATCCCATCATCATTATGTTTGTGTGTAATACATCATTAATTGCATTTCTGGGCGTGAGACTTGTTTCAGTTGATGATGGTCACTTCATCAGAATAAGAAACAACCTCCTTCATGGCCTTTTCCCCGAAAGACACAAACTTTGTCATGATCTCCATCATTTCATCTTCAGAGAAAGCTGTGAGCTGTGTTTGCCCAGTTTGTATCCACCAGATTTCTCAAGAACTGGATCTAGAGCAAGGCACTCGATGACATAGTCAACGTCATAAGCGGCCTCTGCAATCTCCCTCTCCAGCTCAACAATTTCTTCAGTGATTGAATGGTAATCATAACCTTTGAACACTTTGAGAAGGGAAGTGATAGTTTGTTGACATCAGATTGAATCGGGTATTGGGGTGGGTAAACAACAGAGCGCTCTTGATGCAGGTCAATGGTGAAGTTGAGGGAGAGTAGAGCTCCATAAGCCGCCATGGGTTGATGGATCTATGTGAGCTCGACTGGATTGGATTGAATCTGAGAATATGATAGGAACAAGAGCGAGCAACTGTGTTGTGTTTCTCTCTCTATGATGCAAATGAAATGATTAACTAAATAAATTGGCTATGTTTCTCTCTCTAATCAATCAATGATGCAAACAATTAAATTAGGATTAAATGAAAGGAGATGAGTTTTTTTGTAGAGCAACTGTGTTTCTTTCTCTAATCAATTATTGAATTATTGGCTATGTTTCTCTCTCTAATCAATCAATGATGTCAAGCAATTAAATTAGAATTAGAAAAAAAACTAATGATGTCACGCTAATTAATTGAAGATGGCGATGGTGAAGTCCACTTAACTGAATATGAGTTACTTAGGGCTCGATTGGTTTCAGCAATTCACATGTGAAATGCTCTTTTTGGGCGTTGACCGACTAGAAAACATGCATTTGGTTGGCATTAGGCGACATGCGATTGCATTTTTGGGCTTGCCCGAAAAATTTTACTTTTTTTACCGGAATGTGATGAAATCACATCTGGGGCTGTATTTGGATGCACGGCTACCCCCCTGCAACGCAAAACATCCGATTCTGTATTTTGTTTTCCACTGTTTGCATTCCAATTTAGTCCCTGAACAGTACTTTTTTTTCCACAATTGCCCTGGAGAACCCTACCAGAATTTTAAGGCCACGTATATATACCCATTTTTCTTGTTATTGCCGGAAGCTGGGGAAGGCAAGGTGAAGGTAGAGAAAATCGCCGCTTTCGTTTGAAATTTTTGTGTTATTGTACAAAAATTGAAACACTGATATAATTCGGTTGTTTCGTTTTAGATCTACACGGGTTTGGCTACAGGCGGTGGATTTTGGTGAAGGTATGTAGTCAAGTATGAAGTTTTAAACTTCACAGATTTTAGCGGTAACTTTACATCAGTTCATTTTAGTCTATTTGCTCTATATCACTTATATCGGTGGAGTAATTGAATTACCGAGAATTTTTTCCGTATTTAATTTGAAGGAATTTTTGTTACCAAGAATCTCTCTGTTCAGATTTAATGATACTTGACGTCATAATGGGGGGAATTTTTATGCCTGTTAGTGTTTATAATTCGAAATTTCTGTTGCTATATGTAAAAAAAATTTGATTGGATTGGTGAGCTTCATATTGAAGGCATTTATTTACATTTTCATTTGTTGTATGTTTTGGAATATAGCTAAAAGGATGATGAATGTGGAAGGAAATCGCTTAGGTTTGCTCCGTACGTACTTTGTTGTTAATCTAGGGACGATGCTGGCTTTGTTTTGGTACTATATAAGAAATGTTAGGCCTCGGTTACCAGTTAAGCGAAAGAGAGGCTATATGGAATCAATAGCAAGAAAGAAAAACAGAGAGAGTACATGACACGGTTGACTGAGTTAAATGATGTGGATTGCAAGAATTCTCTTAGAATGAGTAAGGCATCTTTCAAGTCCTTATGTTACCTACTTGAAAACAGTGGTGGTCTGAGGGGTTCTTTGCATGTAACTCTGGAGGAAAAGGTAGCAACATTCCTGGCAGTACTTGGACACCACACTAAGCACCGGGTAGCTATGTTTGCATTTAGACGTTCCGGTCATACAGTTAGTGTATACTTCAATGAGGTGCTTCAATGTGTACTGAGGTTGCACAATTTGTTGCTTGCACCTGCTGTGCCAATAAGTAAAGAATGTGGTGAGGACCCTTGGTGCTATTTCCAGGTATTGTTCTTTGGTTATTTGTTGTTATGTATTTATGGATTAGTTTGTGGTATGTATTTTGGAACTGACTAACATGCGTATTCTTTGTAGGGTTGTCTTGGTGCTCTTGATGGCACTTACATCAAAGTTAGGGTCCCAACAGTAATGCAGAAGAATTATAGAAACCGGAAGGGATTCTTATCCGTTAACGTACTGGGCGTATGTGATAAAGACATGAAGTTCATATACTTATTAACTGGGTGGGAGGGATCTGCTGCCGATTCAAGGGTACTAAGGGATGCCTTATCAAGATCAGTGGGTGGATTCTCAGTTCCTCGAGGTACTTTACCTATTACATTGAATCTACTAGTCTGAATAAGAATTATAATAGTTTGTGCAATAACTATTTTTCTTCCAACATTCTTGTATAGGTAATTTTTATCTAGTAGACGCTGGTTACATGAACGCTCCTGGTTTTCTGGCACCCTTCCGTAAGACTCGATATCATGTGAAGGAATGGAGTGAAAGTAGGATGCAACCGAAGAATCCAAAAGAATACTTTAATCTGAAGCATGCTCAAGCACGTAATGTTATAGAGAGAGCATGGGGTTTATTGAAGAAAGGTTTGCAATACTCCGGGAACCTTCATTCTATCCTTTGGATACGGCTAACGACATCATACTTGCTTGTTGTCTAGTTCACAACTATCTGAGACAAATTGCAAGTGATGATCTTCTCCAAGATGAGAAGGATGTTGAAGAGGATCCGGCATCAATGTTAAGTGATGATGAGATAGAGGATATTGATGTTGATGGAGGCCAGGGGTCTAGACCCATAGATTTCTTGAGAAAATGTGATGAGTGGAAGCAGTACAGGCGCAACCTTGCTGGTATGATGTACTATTCGTACAAGAGACGGGCTACATATCGGAGAATGACCGGAAGTAGTAGAATTGGTTTGTTTAGGTGGAGGGGTAACTTGAGGAGACGACGTTTTATATAGATTGCAACGGTGTTTAAACTACGTACATGTTTTCAATAATCTGTTTATGTCCTAGATGTTTGGATTGTGATTGTAATATATGCGACTGCAGAACGGGGTGTTTATGTTGAATGGTTTGGTTATTATTTTATGAAAAATTGGCATCTTATTCTGGCATGACATGTGCTAGTAATTTAAGTATATTATTCATATGTTTATCAAATGATCCTTTGTTTTTTTATTGTAATATTACATAAATACTACTACTTGTCCTAATTAGTGTTCATTTTAAGGTAATTCATGAATTTGTTATGAATATTGTTATATTTACTTGTGTAGGAGGTAATGGATGTCGAAGACTTTTACGTACCAGAAACACAAATTGGTGGGACGGATAGCTTAAATGATGAATTTCTTGGAAGTGAACCTCCAGATGAGACCCTCGGTGCAATACCTACTCCCTCCCCGGCTGTTGATAAACCTGTTATAACTGCAAGGAAGAAGAAAGCTGCCAATAGAGTAAGAAATGTGAAAAAAACTGATCCAAATGGTGCATCCATTACTGCTACTAAGGTAAAGACCAGGAAGTGGCAACCACATGAGAAGGCTGAGCTAATTGAAGGGCTTAGGAAAGCTAAACTAGCTGGGTTGCGCACTGAACAAGGATTCCGGGTTGGAGGTCTCAACTTTCTGCAAGTCCATTTGGAAAATAAGATTCCAGGATGTGGGTTGCTTGTACCCCCATATCACTAACTTGCTTCGTCAATGGAAAGACAAGCATAAAGAGTTGTTGACTATCAAAGGTCGAAGTGGAAATGCTTGGGATGATGCAACAAAGAGCTTCAAGGATTGTCCTCCTGAAATCTGGTCAAAAATCACAAAGGTACTAATCTTGTTGTTTATCTTAATTCATATGAAAATATATATATCAAACCTTGACCTTATCATATTAGAAGTAGTAACTAATATGAAGTTCTGAAATTTGCCTAGGACTTTCCTAAGTGGGAAACCTTGAGGTGTGAGAAGTGGATATATTTTGATGATTGGTGTGAGATTTTGGGACTGACATCGCTACCGGCAAGAGAGCCAAAGCATTTGGTGAAGGCCTAACCAAATATGTGTTGGTGATCGTTTAGGCGTAACTTCTGAGGATTGAACGTTGAATACGATCTAGGTGATGACAACGAAGATGAGGTAACACAACCAGCAAAAGGTGATCCGAATGATGGTTGCACTGGAGTTGATGGAAAGTCTCCGGTGGAGAGTAAAAAAACTCCTTCTTACATCCCGGAGTTTTGTGAGGCTAATGTGATCCCGAAAAAGCGTAGAGTTCGTTACTCCGGTGAAGCAGATGCCGCATTTCTTGAGATGATGGAGGGATTCATTAATTTGAATCAAGAAGCACTAAGCTTGTTTAAGTCACCAAGCTCAAAGTCTGCAAGTACCTCAACCGAACCGATGATATCAAGGAAGAGATGGAACAACTTAATGTTGCATTGAACAAGTTCACAGGCCTTACGTCTGATTACAGAGTTGCCATTGGTTTGGAACTCGCACGGGATGTAAATGTGCGCAAATATTTCTTGAAGATGTCCGAGGCCGATCAGTTCACTTATCTTACTATTAAGATCAAGGAGATGGCGGGAGACGCAGATGTCTAGGGGCAATATGCATATCCATTAGAGTATGAACACTTTTGTTATAAAAATAAGGTTTACGAACCTCTGACCCCGGAACCATTTGCACGTAGACGTTCATCTGGAATCTGTCCTTCGTACTTTGTATCACCTAAGTATGTTTGTAACATACATTGTATTCGAATCAATGGAATTAGTGTACTAACTAATTCAGTTCAATAAATTGGATCGTTTAGTAAGTTAATGTGCTCCGGATTTCTTATGCATATATGTTGCAAACGTTTGAAATAAATACACATATTAATCACACGTTTTTTGCATCAGAAGTGTTTATATATCATCAAGAAAATGTAGTAGACTAATATGAAAGAGTTCATTAAGTTTATTAAACAACACAAACATCATATTGAGTAAACCAAGTCCCACTCAACACTTCATTACATAATTATTGAAAATACTAATGCATCTAAGTTGTGCACAAAGATGTCTATCTTAGTACTTAGGATTATAGCTATGTGGCAGTGGGACTTAGTTCCTACACCTACTCATTTCTCGGTTTTGATACACTTCTTCACCAAATGTCCATACTTACTAGTCTTCTCCACAGGGGAACTTGCACTTGATGATCCATTAGGGGACGAAACAGTGAAGTCGTTGATCTTTCTCCTTGCAGCACTCTTTTCCGCTTGCCTTTCTAGCGGCCATCCACTCTTTCTCAGTAACCATTTCAACACTTGGAGAGTTTTTGGCAGAAGAATTGAACCCCATTTCAAACTGAGCACCTGGAGATGGGATATTGTACTGAGTCGTAGATGGACGTTCCAGGGTGATTTGGGAGATTGTATAGGAAACTTGTCAAGATCAAAACAAGTTCCTAGTTTGATGCTGCTTCCAGAACTTGGTGACTCAAGCTCTACCGTGTCCGATGCATAACCTCTCCTTGGAGCTTCAAATATTGTCATCAAGTCGATCCACAGTGGATCAGCAACAAGGAAATACCAAGCCACCCTTTCATCCGTCTGTTATTAAATATACAGAAAAAAAAAATGAGATTTGAATTTCTTTGAAATATATTTTGTTAAATAATACCTTTTTCATGCTAACTTACATCAATCAATTTCTCCCAAATCCCATCTCCTCCCGAGAACTTGTTTGTGGCAAGATGATACTTCAAGTCCTTCTCGTTCATAAGGGCTAGTGACGTAGTGCCGGTCGAAGAGCTTGTCTACCACATCTCTAACTTGCTGCATTGAGTAGGTGGTCTTGTACTTCTGATTGACAGCCGTGGTGACAACATCTAAACCATAGTTCACGTGATCCGGCCACGACCAAACGTTGATATCGGCAGCCAACTTCTTGAGAGAGTACGCCACGAACTCAACATGTTCCTTTGGAAATTCCTTCTTGTACAGAACCAAATCAAGGGCCTTGTAGGCGTTTTCATCGGAGAAAATGCCCGGAGCCATGGCTAGTGACAATTTTTTTTTTTCTTTTGCAGCAATGAAGTAAATATGTGAGGAGTAGTTTTGTGGATGGTGCAAGTGTTATAATGCATGGCTGCTGTTATATAGGCTCCATTTGGGGGGGGGGAGGTCATTAATGAAGACCAACAACCACATTTGAATGTGAAATGGTAGTCAAAGTACATACTACATTATCTGTTCGAGTGTCAACGTATATACTTTTTTGGGGTCGTATCTTACAATACAGCATGATATACCACACACGGTTTACAAATTAACCGATCATTGTAATTTCTACTATTTTAAGAAATCTAAAAAGTTGTTTTTGCACTACTAATGTGTATGACCATTAAACAAGTGTCTTGAACAATTTGCATATTCTAAATCATACAGCTTACCAAGTTTTGATTTTTTTTGTTATCTCTGGTTGAGTTTTCAATTTCCAGTTTACATTCCAAATATGAGGTCTGTAAAAGAAAAAAAAAATTAGTCTACTAACACAAGAAATTCAAAACCATAGTACTACATAACCATGATCATTAAACTTAGGGATACACATTCGAAGTCTCGGAAATTAAAAAGACTAGACATAACAAACCGGTTCACATACGAACATCTTAAGAACACTTGTTATTTATTTGACACTAAACTCGTACTTCCCCACTTGATGAGCTAGAGGGCTATGAACCTGATGTTAACACTTATGATTTGGAATTCTTTGTACCATGGACAATTGAGTCTCATCGTAAACCTCGGAGGATTGGCAACGTTAATTTCAGCGTTCTTATCCCAAGGAACAATTGGCCGTTTGCAGTCATTGATATACCAACGTTCCCCTAGCACCTCCTGTCTCCCAACCTCATATTCACCCAACATCGATAGCTCTTTGTGCAACTCCGCGGCATCAAGGTGAAACTTCAATGGATCATACGGAACCCTGATCAAAGGAATAGCCGGAGGTAACACATATCCAACAACGGATCACCAGTGATAGTTGTGAATGTCAAGTAGTCGACATCTTGCATGTAAACTCGACCAACCCACTTCTTGTTGAAGTCAAGATTCTCCCACCCACATCCCTTCCAAGTTACTGTCACCGGTTATTGGCACTAGTCCATTAGGAGCCTTATCATGAGGGTATTCGTGATACCACATCCTAGCAGGTAACTGTAGTTCAGGCAACATCATTTGAGAAGCAAGGAACAACTCGGTCGTAGTGAACTTTCCCGGGTTGATATTGTGAATGTACCTTGTCCAGCCACCCTCATAACAAGTGTAACCACATGGTTTAGTGACCCATCTCCCGCCAATGTTGATCTCAAGAGTTCGTAGTTCCAACGAGTGCCCTGAAATTTAAGATTAACAGAATTAGCCAACACCATATTTCCCTATTTATTATTGTATAACACTAATTAAAAAATATAATTGCATTGCATATAACAGAGCTAATGCAGAGTAGTCCTACTGGTTTATTTCTGATTTGTATTCCAAAAATATTAAACAACAAGGTAATATATATGTCATCATGTTAAGTAAATAAAAAAATTAGCAATTAAGGTACAACCTTTATTGGATTCTGAAATGGATAAGTAAACTTGTAGCATTTCACTTCAATTCTCATGTCAACTCCCACAACAGACAACCTCATAAATAAGGGCTGTTGTATGAAATGATCAGTTACTTTACTACACTTCCCAGAAATAGGCAACAAACACAACTCTACAAATGGAACATGCATAATGTTGAACTTAATCTGTTAAAACACACAAAAACAGCATCATCTACAAACTAGTATGGTGTCTGACCATTTGAGTGAACTCAATATGGATTTAATAGTAAAGTACCGCAATCATTTTAA
>JAHHQI010000826.1:0-23803 GCA_028274465.1 Plantago ovata | reverse complement strand
AGTGATGTTGGCTGAAAAACCAAAACAAAAACACCAACCAAAGGAGTTAAGTCCCCGGCAACGGCGCCAAATTGATGATGTCGTATTTCACCAATTAAATTTGTTTAAAGCCTAAGAACACTTATCACTACACAAACTAGAGTGCAATGGCAAGTTGTCCCCGAGTGTCGTTCTCTCGGGACCTAATGTGGCTTTGCTTGAGGTTTTTGCAAGTAATTTCAGTCAACGAGTTCAATTGTTTAGAGAATCGTTTCCTTTGAACAATAGCAACGAGAAATCAGATTGTTGTAATCAAGCTTGGAAATTGGTTGGTGGTAGAAATCAAATACACATGCATGGGTTACGAATATGCTCACAAGTTCAGTGCGTAAAACCTTCGATCAAGTCTGCTAAGCAACTCGTCTAGGTAACTTTAAGACACACATCATAAAAGATCACTATCCATACATTAGAGGTGCTTGTCACTAACACCATTTATCTAGCATGCTGCAAATCTCTAACATACAATCCTATAGCTTTCATTGACCAAGTGTTTGTCACTATACTTAATTCGAATATATTTTATAGGCAACTAAGAATCATATGAAGGGATTTGCAGCAAGATTGAATCACAATCTCATGTAAGCATAAACATAACCCATAGCATGCATATTACATTCTACCACCAACACAAAAGATTTAGCTACTCATATTCATCAACATAGACATCAATTCATATGAATAATAATCAGAATACATCATATCAAACTACAAGACAAGAGAGTGATACAAGTTACCACCAAAGCTGTCACTAATCGGTGGAAAGCAAAGAAAACCTCTCCGTAGATGATTACAAAGGATGAATCCCAATCAAAACCTTGAATCCCAAGCTAAAATACAATGTAATCTGAGTTTTCTCTGAGTTTTGGGGCTTAGGAGCTCTCCAAAACCAAGTTACAGTTCAAAAGATATCCAAAAAATGACCAAAGATCAGATCTAAGAAGGAAAATCCGAAAACGTAACCGCTGCCAAGCGGACCGCTTGGAGAAGCCAAGCGGAGCGCTTGGCAAGCGAAGCGCTTTGGCACTCCAAGCGCTTCGCTTGGCTTCTGCGCCAAAGCTCCTGGAAATTGAAGCGGAGCGCTTCACTATTCCAGGCGCTTAGCTTGGCTCCTGGGCAGATTTTTGTCTTCAAACTCAATCTTTTTGCCCTCGCATGGCCCTCGGGTGCCTTGGACTCTTCCTTCTCGATGCTTATTGATGCTCAAACACTTATGAACAAGCCACGGAGATTGGGGAACTTCAACGGGGGCCATCTTTTCCATCAAAAAGGCTCGTTTTTAGCTCCAAAAACGCCATTTCGTACCTAAGTGCCTGAAAATGCAGAAAACACAAAACGTGACACTATTCTACAAAACTAACCAAAAAACAAGGCTAGAAGATAGCAAAAGAAGGTAAAAAAGACAAGATGAACGCGTCAAAAATACGTTCATCAACTGACTAGGTCCAGGTAGAGAATGTTACGAGAGACTATCTTGTCTTGACATAAGTGCTTATGTGGATGTGTATAAGTCAATCGAGGTATTCTTCAACCTATATTCATGCTTTGATTTATATGGTTTTTGTTCATATGTTTTTTGATAGATTCAGTAGATTAGTTCATTTTATTTGGCATGAGACTCCATTTTGTGTCTTGCATTGTTTTTTGCATTAGAGTCTAGCTTAGTTGCTTGAGGACAAGCAAAGGTTCGGTTTGGGGAGTTTGATGAATGTGTATTTTACACTTTCATTTGAGTCTTTTTCACCTATTTTAGCTATCCTCTATGTTAATTTAGCTATATTTTAGTGCATTTTATTAGAATAGTGTCACGTTTCCCTTTAGATTTTATTTTACAGGTTTTGGTTGAAAAACGAGGATCTCCGGGCAATTATATTGAAGTTGACAAGGAATTGGTGTTCCAGAAGCCTATTTGGAGTATCTGAAGGTTTCCGGATAGGATTGGAGTCTAGGGGTCGAATCTGGAGGTTAGAAGGCCACTAGAAGTCAGAAACCGTGTCCGAAAAGGGGAAAAAATCCAAAAACGCGTCGAAAACGCAGAATTCCGCGAAAATTACTCCCGGGCGAACCGCCCGGGACGTGGGGCGAATCTCCCACATCGGGCGAATCGCCCGGTGTGTGGGGCGAATCGCCCCACACTATTTCGAAGCCTATATATAGTTGCTCAGTTTTTCTCCGAAATTCATACTTTTCCAGACCTATTCTCTCACCTTTCTCTGTAGTTTTAGGTAGGAACTTCCCAGAGCCTGTTCTGGGGGTTCGTAGCTTAGGAGACACCTTTTCATAGCAATTTGGAGCTTGTAAGATCGCGATTCTTCGGAGACTGACACCCTTCGGTAACATTGTATCTTACGGTTTATTCTACTTATTTTTATATATCTTTCAACATGTTTTCTTCTATGATTTCTGTTGATTGCATGCCTATTATGAGTAGCTAAACTTATCGTTGGTGGTAGTATGTGAATTCTTAGCGAAGGGAAGATAATCATGCTAATGGCTATATCGCGCATTATACTCCGTGTTATTGCTTCATTTCGTTGATCAGGCTCAGCCTAAATTCTCGTATGTTGTATTAATTATTATGCACAATTGGACCCTCGTCGACCTATGCACATCTATATCTTCGTAGTGTTGAATAATTACGGAACACAATTGGACAATAGTGCTTGACTTGTCAGTATCTTTATCTTCGTAGTGCTTAATTATTGCAACAGGACATTCGATTGATCAAAGATCTCCATGCAAGACCGAAGAATTAACGCATGATTATTGACCCGTTATGCTTTGAAGGATCATACTATCACCAATCTCCATTATCTGTTAGAAAAACCTTTGCTTTAAGCGTCTGTTGTTTTTATATTCCTTAGTTAAATAGATAAATCTAGTTATAGTCCTTAGAGAACGACACTCGAGGTCATTCTACTGCTACACTACGGTTTTCGTTGTAGTTGTGAATTGCCTTTGGCTAAATAACAAATTTATTTGATTCGTACGCGTTGGAACACGACACCAGCGTGTTCATCAGACACGCAACAAAAGATAGAATTTACAACTCGATAACTTCACAAGAACAAACTATTTACATGACACTTGACACTTTACAAAGACTGCTTTTGGCTTGCAAGGACCCTTCTTTGTCTTTTGGGTCTTATTTCTTTATTCTTCTTTTTTTATATTTTTTTCTTTTTGTTTCTTTTTTTTTTTTCTCTTTTTGTTTTCTTTTCTTTTCTTTCTCTCTTTTTTATTTATTATTTATTTATTTATTTATTTATAAAGGCAAGCAGCAATTCTAAACAACGAAACAACGAAAAACACCTTCCCAAACCTATTCGAGAGAATAGGTTGGAGCACAAAGACGAAAAGAAAGAAGACAAACTTTACAACAACTCAAAGACGAAAGACAAGATCAACAAAGCAACCCCCTCCCCAAACCTATTCGATAGAATAGGTTTAATACAAGGAACCACACACCTCACACTACCTCCTTCCTAGGCATTTGGTAATCTCTAATCGAGGTGAAGAACTTGTCGCCTCTTACGTACATAATTACACGGGTTACAACCATAGATTCTAACATGCATCATTTTATAAGGTCATCGTGAACCGCAGCAGAAGAAACACCACTCAAGGTGATGTCGAGACTACTAAGCTTAACTAGTGCACATGTGAATGTGAAAAACCAAGCGAGACAAGCCTCAAACTACTTGCAAAGTGATGCAACATATGATCAGTGGTCATAAACAATTAGTCCACTCAATAAAAAAAAGTTCAAGAAACTTGGCAATAAACTCCACACACAACAACGTGCAACAACTAATCTAGGGATGATATGCATGCAAAAAACTCAAAAAAAAAAAAAAAACCCGACAAATCACAAGAGCTTGAGCTAACAACAGGCATAAATGAACCAAAAGAGCACATAGTACTGAAAATCCAATGACCCCTCCCCAAACCTAAACATTTGCTCGTCCTCGAGCAAAGAAAAGTTGATTCGAAAGGAAAAATTGGATTGAAAGTACAATTCCCTGATTCAAAAGGTTCGTGTCCAACTCCTAGTAATGAGTAGTACCTGAAAGGGCTCAAGAAACAAGTGAAAACTGGTGCGCAAAGGAGATAAGAATGGAAAAACGGAGAAATTTTGGGAACAAGGTCCAAGTGGACCGCTTGGCAAGCGGTCCGCTTGGTACCTTCCAAGCGGTCCGCTTGGTTGCTGGAAGAATTCCAGAGAGTTTTGCCATTAGCCAGGCAGACCGCTTGGGGGTTCCAAGCGGACTACTTGTCCTGTTTAATCAAAATTTCGACGTTTTTCCTATCTTAAGTCACCTAAGACACCAAAACAAGGACTAAACTAAACTAACACGACAAAAAGGCACACAGGCCACAACTACTAAAACAAAGAAAAAGTACAAGAGTCAAGAGTTACATCATCATACAACCAAATTGAAGAAGTCATAATCATACGAATCATACAACCATATCGAAAGGTGAAGATTTCCAACCAACAATAGTAAACAAGCCAAAATAACGATAATATAGGAATACTACCGATAAGTGTGGCCTCTTTCGGCTAACTGCTTTAGAAGAAAGGGTCGTAGGGAGTGTTCGGGAGATTTCTTCCACTACCACCGGGCTGATCATAGAATGGGTAACCCGGGACTTGGCGAGCTAGAGCATTGTACCTGTCCATCGCCTAGTGTCCTCTGCCTGAGCTGCCGCCCAACGCGCGTCAATACGTCCTTGGCAATCATCCCATCGTTGTCCCTGTTGCACTTGATAATCTTCCCACCTCTTGTTATTGCGCTCCTCAAAACCTCTAAATTGTTCGGTGATCAGATCCGATTCAGCCTTCAACATGGTGGTTTGGAAGTTCCCAAACTGAGTGGTCAAGTGTTTATTGAACTCCGAAAAGTGGAAGCTTCCTTGACTAGCTGAAGGTGGAGCTGGAGGGGGTGACATATGGCGTGGAACCCTCTGAGGTGCTGGTTCTCCTTGTTGATTGCACCAAGTAGTTAACATGTCATTGTAGGTGTCAATGTTGATGGGCTTCTTCGGCTTCTTATCTGGTTTGATGTCAGGAACCCCAGCCTTCTGGCACATGGAAGTGATCAGGTTGCCGAAAGCAAGTTTCCTGTTTGCTGAGCGGCGACGTTGAAACTTCTCAAAGATAATGACGCCGGGAGTGATAGGCAAACCCTTCAAGAGAGAATAAACCAACGCGGCATAGTAGGACTGAACCTCAGTATCATGAGTGCTAGGGATCAGATTGGCGATGACAAACTTCAGCATCATTCTCGCGGGAAAGCTGAAATAGTTGTGGTTCAAGACACGGGGTGGATCCTCGGGCAGCTCATACTCATCAACAACGATGTCCTCAAGTATCCCAATTGTATAGTGATCAATGTCACAGTCATAGACATAGTGCTTCGTGGGGTTATACTTGGTCGATTCTGTAGGTAGAGCATTGTCATCCCAAGGGCTCGTCCAGCTGCATCAAAAAGCTAGTGATGCTCAAGGGAGTAAACTCAACTCCTACACCTCGGATTGGGACTTCACCCGTTTCTTCATTGTAATCTGTGAACCCAATGTAGAACTCCTCCACAAGGGCTTGATCCCACATTAGCATGACATCCGCATAGTATCTCCATCCTCGCTCGGTGATCAAATTTGTGAGCTCTCTCACGCCATCCAATTCACTCTCCCTAGTGGTAAAGCGAATTCTCCTTTCATCGACGAAAGTGTGAGTCCCTGAGTGGAAGTGCTTGTCGAAGGCCTTCAACTTGGACGACCCTTCATAGCCACTAGATGTGGCCGGTTGTTTCCCGTTCGAGGTTCCTTCTCCCCGTGCTCCCTTGTTCCTTCTTGTGGACATGGTACCTAGAAAAACCTCATTAGACCACTTCAAGAGATGTAAGCTACTAGTCTCTTATACTACAACTAGACTAACTAGCCTAACAAAAGACAAGTAAACGTTCTTCGTTTTGCAATAAGTCATAACGTAACAAGTCAACAACGAGACACAACTTCACTCAAGTGTTCTTTTGGTGAGTTTGAGGGCTTGCTAAAGTTCATTCGAAGCAAATCGAGAAGCTTTAACACTTTGTTTCAATAAGTCATGCGAATCTAGACCAAGCAAACAAACTCTCCAATCGAACCACCAAACAATCCTACACTTTCTCATGCATTCACAACATAACCATCATCATATCATCACTCAAATTCGAAGCCAACAATCATTAATCAATCATATAGGCAAAATTCGAGTACAAGAATTCTCTAAAAATCAAGATGAGCAAAATTCAAAATTAGACATCACATCTAGTAAAAAACATGCTCAACAATCAATATCAAACTCATAATCACCAATGCATAACACAATTGAAGCTAAATTAAGCATAATCCCAAATTCAAAAAAGTTAGGTTCTTGAGGAGTACCTTGATTCCTTGAGAATGATGCTACAATCGTGCAATATGATCGGTATAGATGATAGAGGAGGTTATGGGCTCCTTAGAATGCACAAGATTGCAAGAATTGGTGGAGAATTGAGTGAGATTGAGATTTTTGGGGAAAAAATCGGGCAAGGGAAGAAGATTGGAGGAGAGGCTTTGATTCCCAAATGGTCCGCTTGGTTGCCTATAAAGGCACCCGAGTGGACCGCTTACGGCCAGCCAAGCGCTCCGCTTGGCCAAGCGAGCCGCTTGGCCATTTCCAAGCGGTCCGCTTGGTTACTGGCCAAACTCTCCGAAAATTCCAGAAAGTTTGGTCAGTTCCCAAGCAGTCTACTTGGAAATTACCAAACGGAGCGCCTGGCCAAACGAGCCGCTTGGCCGTTTCCAAGTAGCCCGCTTGGTTATCGGCTTAAATCTCTGGAAATTTCGGAAAGTTTGGTTAGTTCCCAAGCGGTCCACTTGGAAATTACCAAGCGGTCCACTTAGCCAAGCGAGCCGCTTGGATTTTCCCAAGCGGTCCGCTTGGTTATTGGCCAAACTCTCTGGAAATTCCAGAGAGTTAGTCAGTTTCCAAGCGGCCCACTTGAAAAAGCCAAGTGGTCCACTTGAGACCTGAATGCTCCAACTCTATTTTTTTCCGACTTTTGCTAAATTTCAACCCAAAAACCTTGTCTAGTCAACAAAACAAAATTTAAACGTGCTTCTAATCTATATGCAAGTACCTACAACCTCGGGTTGCCTCCCTAGAAGCGCCTTTGTTTAGATGTCGGTCGCTCGACTCTTCACAACTGATGCGGGATCAATTTCGCATTAGGTACTAGACTTCCCCATCCAAATTCTCTTCAAAGCATCAATTCCCTGCACATCTCGACGAACATAAAGTGGACCAAAAAATTTCTACAAGTTCGTTAGTATCAACATAAGAACATGAATTAACTATGGCTCGCAACGTGTGTTGCTTACCATTTACCTCAAAACTACATGTACGGCGGTACATGTCTATGACCATATGCACTTTGTTGATGAAGGGTCTACCCAAAAGAACCACATCCTTGAGCTTTGTAGAAGATGTAGGCATGACGATGAAATTCATCTTCACCTCTACACCGGCAACTCGAACCACTAGATTCTCAATCACACCCAATGGCTTCTTCATGGACCCATCCGCCAATTGTACCATACATTTCATGGGTCTCAAGCCAGAAAAACCCGACTCTTCATACACGTTCAAGTGTATGACATTCACACCCTCTCCCGTGTCAAGAGTTGCCACTATTCCATCCTTCATTCCCAAGCCGATTTCTACATCAAAGCTCTCTTGGATAGGCACTTCCACCATCTCATCCTCAGACGATAATCTTTCTTTCACTTCCTCAACAATCGCATCAGATTGTGCGACTATCTCCTCTTTCATATCCACCTTAGGAGTCTCAAGCTCCTCACTCACCTTGCAAGTTTCAGTTATGTTGCAACTTGGCACCTCAACTCATGCATTGTCCCTCACAACCGTAATTTCTACGGACAGACCAGTCACCACGGTTATAGCCATAGCTTTTTTCTTGTTTACGGGAAACTTCCCCTGCTCTCTATTGATGACAGTGTTTTTTACACTATCATTCGGGTCTTTTTCACCAATTTAGCTATCCTCTTGCATGCATTTTAGTGCATTTTGTTAGAATAGTGTCACATTTCCATTTCTTTTGTTATTTTCAGGTTTTAGGTGAAAATCGCACTTTTGGATATAAATCATGGCGAAAGAATGAAGTTTTGGTGCAACGAGATCACCCGTGGTGTGTCAAGGAGTACCGAGACGGGTTTCCAGGCCAAAAGACCAAGTTTCGGAGCTCAAACCCGTGCCCAAGGTCAAGAATCGAAGATCCGGAGGAAGAAAAGGCACGGGCAACTCTCTGCCCGTGCCAGGCGCACCGCCTGGTGCCAGGCGGTCCACCGTGTAACAGGCGGTCCGCCGGGGAGCTGCCGACATCTACTATATATAATTGTAAAAGCTGCGAATTTTCATATCTTAGATCATTACTTTGCAGACTTAAACCCTAGAGCTTGTTTTGGGTATTTTTTTCTCTTAGAACCATTGTTTCTTAGCGATTTTGGAGCTTTGAGTAGACATTTGGACATCAATTGATCGCACATTGCTAGATCTTTGTGAGTTTAGGAATTCACTGGAGATTGACAACCTTTGGTGGTAACTTTGTATCTCACAATTTCTGCTATTTATCTTTCAATTCAACTATGTTTTCTTATATGATTGTTATTGTTGTTTATGATTTTGATATGAGTAGCTAAACATCTACTTGGTGATAGTATGTAAATTCGTAGCTAGGGTTCATATTATGCATGATTGAGTTTCTGAGTCTTTTACTTGATTTATTGTTATATTCAAATCTTTCATCCGACAAAGCTAATATCTTCGTAGAAAAGTGTTAGAAACACTAGGACAATTCAAGATCATCGTTTTCAATATCTTCAATTACAAGTACTGCTTGAACTAAGACTGACAACCTTAGCCAAGTATTAGTATAGATAGGAAGCTTTCAAAATACACGTCTACAAATCTGTTTTTGGTGTTTGTTAATTCGAATTACTTTTAAAGCAGTATGAGTTTCACTTTCATGCGTAATTATAACCTGATGCTTAGAATGAGCATACTATCACCAGTTCTCATCATACATTGTTAAGTCAAGCTAAGATAAATTTGTTTTCTGAAATTATATGGTTAGTTATTTAGGTAAAGCTAGTTTAGTCCCTAGAGATCGACACTCGAGGTCATCTTACCTCTGCACTATGTGTTTTGTGTAGTTGTGAGTTGCCCTTTGGCTAAAACAAATTTATTTGATTGTTCGAGTCTGACAATCTTGTTCATCAAATTGGCGCCGTTGCCAGGGTTCTTGGCGCGATTTATGCCTTACCAAGAGACAATGGCCTTGCGAGGAAGGATTGAACACTTCAAGCAAGGAGAAGATGAACGGTTTTGTGACACCTATGATCGGTTTGAGAAGTATAAACGAGAGTGCCCCCATCACCGTTTCGACGATGGGAAGTTGATTTGGCATTTTGTTGGTGGGTTACGTGATGAGGTTAGGCTTAGATTGGATGGGTTGTGCGGTGGATTGGAAGAATGCACGGTTGAACAGGCAGAAAAGGTCTTCCGTAAGTACGCCAGAGGATCCGTGCAGTCTAAGAGACTGACACCAAGTCACATCGCCAGTGAGAGGCTAGACCGAGGTGGAACTGAAAGCTTATCTGAGGAATTTCGAGAAGACGATATTAGTGAGGAGGATGAACTTGCAATTTATGTTGGGATTAAAGCCACTGAGAGTGTATGTGAAATTGCACATGCAAGACAAGTTGAACAGAACCTTCGTATAGCACATGTTTTTGAGGGTGTAGCAGTAACTGAGCGACTAATGGAGGAAGTCAGTTTGTTAAAGTGTGAAAAAGTAGAAGAAATCCATGCACAAGAGTTCGGAGGTCAAAACACAGGGGACGCCCCACTGGACGTGAGGGGCGGTCCGCCTGGTGTGGGGGGCGGTGCGCCCCCCACGAACAGAAAATTAGCGTGCCCCCTGGACTCCCAGGCGCACCGCCTGAGGTGGGGGGCGGTCCGCCGCACAGCAGCAGAACGGGAGCATCCCCACTGGCCACCCCAGGCGGACCGCCGGGCGTGGGGGGCCCACAGCTCCAGGGAGCTTGACGTCCCCAGCTCCCCGATTTCACTCGTCGTCGACAATCTTCATGAAGCGGAGCCCATCCCAGCGGTTACCACCGAGATCCCTGAGTTCGAGGAAGTAAACCTATTCCTCCGTAGTGGAAAGGTAACTAAAACCCCTAATTTTGTACGTCCTAAACATGTTAAATCTACTGTGACTAACAATGCAGGGACAAGCAATGAGAATGAAGTTGGTGAAGGCTCAACAGACCCTCAAGTGCAAGACGATGCACCCCGCACATCTAAAGACGGCGACAACGATAGGGAGAAGGGGGACACACCAAATATCGAGGAGGGATTTCATAAGTCTCCCAACCCTTATGTGCCCCCGAAACCTCACATGCCATTCCCTGGTAAGACCAAGCCAACCAAGAAAGATATAAAGGAGTCACCGCTATTCAAGTGCCTCTCTAAAGTCGAAGTTAATGTTCCTCTATTAGAGCTCATCCAGAATGTTCCAGCCTATACGAAGTTCTTTCGGGAGGTGAAGAGCAACAAAAGGATTGCACTAGGGGGAGACACGACCAGGATGGAGACAGTGAATTCTATAGCGGGGCTTCTCGCGAAGCAAAGAGACCTAGGGAGCTTCATCATAGATATTACCATGGGGAATGGACGGTCCACCAAGGCTATGCTCGACTTAGGAGCTAGCATCAACCTGATGCCCTACTCAGTATACAAATTAAGCCCTAGACCTTGGGGAAATGCAGCCAACCGAGATGGTTGTACAGATGGCAGACCAAAGCGTGAAACCACCTGTGGGAATAATTGAGGATATGCTCGTGAAGGTAGACAAACTAATAATTTCTGCAGATTTTGTAGTGATGAAGTCAGTCGAGGAAGGAAAGAGCCATGTCCGCGAACACGTGGTGCTGCTTGGAAGACCATTTATGGCCACTACCAATACAAGCCTTGAACTACAAGGCAAGAAAATCACCATGGAGGTAATGGGTGAGAAAATTCAATTGGTAGGATGTAGTATAGTCGATAAAGAAGTTATAGAAGAATTGAAGTTTATTGATTGCTATGATTCTGTGATTTCTGAATTTCACCATTGCCATGATAATACTGAACCTCTTGAAGAGGCACTAACCATGCAGGTAGAGACGTGTTACATGTCCTAGGAAGCAAGGGAACTAGTCGAGAGAAGAGGTGCTTGAACCCATAGAGGAAGAAGAGGGAGATAACTGACTTCCAGAAGAGCCTAGCTTAGAACTAAAACCCCTTCCTTGGCACCTTAAGTATGTTTACTTAGGGGAAAATGAGAAAAAGCCTGTAATAATCTCTTCACACCTATCTAGCATAGAAGAAGGTAGGCTAGTCCAAGTCCTGAAGGAAAATTCTGTAGCCATAGGATGGGGAATTAGTGATATAAAGGGGATAAGCCCTACACGGTGTGTGCACAATATCACTCTAGAACAAGATGCTAAACCCGTTAGGCAACCTCAGCGTAGGATAAACCCGGCCATGCAACAAGTAGTGAAGAAGGAGGTGATTAAGTTGCTAGATGCCGATATGATCTACCCCATTCATGATAGTAGGTGGGTAAGCCCCGTACATGTTGTACCTAAGAAGTCTGGGATTACAGTAGAGGAGAATGAGAAGGGAGAGCTAGTACCAGTTAGGAAAACCATAGTTTGGCGGATGCGCATTGACTATAGGATATTAAATGCCGCCACAAAGAAAGACCACTTTCCTCTCCCATTTATCGATGACATGTTGAACTGCCTCGCGGGGCGGAAATTTTATTGTTTCCTTGATGGCTTGTCAGGTTTCTATCAAATCCCGATTGCGCCAGAGGATCAAGAGAAGACAACATTCACTTGCCCTGTCGGAACGTTTACTTACAGGAGAATGCCATTTGGGCTATGTAACGCCCCCGCCACTTTCAAAGGTGCTTGCTTTCTGTTTTTTCTGATATGGTGACTAAGTTTGTTGAGGTTTTCATGGATGATTTTTCCCTTTTTGGTGATTCGTTTGATGAATGTTGGCATAGATTAGATCTTGTTCTGAAAAGGTGTATCGAATGCAATTTAACTCTAAGTTAGGAGAAAAGTCATTACATGGTTAGGGAAGGCATTGTTCTAGGACATGTGGTCTCCAATAGGGGGATCGAAGTTGATAAGACAAAGATAGAAATTCAGTCTTTTCTTGGTCATGTAGGATTCTATAGGAGGTTTATCAAAGATTTTTCGAAAATTGCAAAACCCTTAAGCAACTTGCTTGCAAAAGATTTGAGTTTCGATTTTTCTAAAGATTGCTTAGAAGCCTTTAACACGCTTAAGGAAAGATTAATTACTGCTCCTATAGTTGTGCCACCTAATTGGAAACTTCCTTTCGAGATAATGTGTGATGCCTCAAATTTTGCTATGGGGTTGTTTTATGCCAAAAGGTAGACAAGCAGTATCGTGTGATTTACTATGTTAGTAAGACCCTAGACTCAGCTCAAGTTAACTATACAACTACTGAAAAGAATTTTAGCTGTTGTTTTTGCTTTACAAAAGTTTAGGTCTTATTTGTTAGGACACCATGTGAATGTCCACACTGATCATGCTGCTTTAAGACATTTAATAGCTAAACAAGATTTTAAGCCAAGATTGGTCTTATTGTTACAAGACTTTCATTTCACCATAGTGGATAGAGCTGGTAAGGAATATTGCGTAGCTGATCACTTGTCTAGAATCCCAAATATCCCCGTAGATGCAATTCCTGTTAATGAGGATCTCCCCGATGAACACTTGATGAGAGTATATGAAGCGCCATGGTATGCTGATATTGTGAATTATTTGGTTACGGGTATTTGCCGAACTAATTTCTCAGCCTCCGATAGGAGAGCACTCTCAAAACAGTGCAGGTTTTACATATGGGATGATCCGAACCTTCTTAGAGAAGGGGCTGATGGAATCTTGAGGAGGTGTGTTCCACAAGGAGAACAACGAAGTGTACTGAGTCATTGCCATGAACTTCAGTGCGGCGGACACTACAGTGGGGCTAAAACAGCCCGTAAGGTGTTACAAGCAGGATTTTTCTGGCCATCCTTGCACCGAGATGCGAGGGAATTTGTGAAGAATTTTGACCCATTTCAGCGAGGGGCAATATTGGCAAGAAAGATGAAATGCCCCAGAAGGGGAATCTAGTGGTAGAGCCTTTTGATATATGGGGAATTGATTTCATGGGACCATTCCCATCAAGCTCGGGATATGAGTACATTCTAGTCGCGGTTGATGAACGAGATTGTCAGACTCAATTAATCAAATAAATTTGTATTTAGCGAAAGGAAACTCGCAACTACAACGAAAACCAAGGCACGTAGTGTAGAAGTAAAATAACCTCGAGTGTCGATCTCCAAGAACTATAACTAGCTTTATCTAATTTAACTTAAACTATAAATCAATAATCAAGCATAGCACAGATTTTTCTTATCAATATAATGGAAGTTAGTGATAGTATGATCATTCAAAGCTTCGGGTAATAATCATGCATGAAGTAGTTGAAGTTTGTATAGAAATCTATGATCGTGAATTGTCCTATGTGTTCCTTTCAATTCAACACTACGAAGATAGATGGATTAGATAGATCAAAGAAATAAAACAATAAATGAAGTATTAAACGCGCGAAGCCACTCATGCATAATTGAGAACCCTAGCTAAGAAATCACATACTATCACCAACGATAGATTTAGATACTCATGGATAAATTGCAATCCACAAGAATCAAAGCAAGATTGAATGAAAACATGTTGAATGAAATAAATAAAAGCAGAAAAATCGGGAGATACAAGTTACCAACGAAGGTTGTCAATCTCCGATGAATTGCTAACTCACAAGAAAGAATCGAGAATCAAAGATGTCCAATTTCTATGCTTAAGCTTCCAAATCAATAAGAAAAAGAGTCTTCTATTCTAATAATTCCCAGAACAGGCTCTGGAGAATTTGTCTCTCAAAATAAGGTGAAAAGGTATGAAAAACGTAGAAAATAGGCAAACATATATATAGATATCGTAGTAGTATGGGGCGAACCGCCCGGGATGCCAGGCGAACCGCCCTCCGTCCCGGGCGAACCGCCCGGGACCTCCACTCGGTGGGTAGCGAGTTCTTGGACTTGGTTTCCTTTTCGGACTCGGATTTTGCCTTCTAGTGACCTTTAAGCCTTGAAACTCATCCTCTAGGCCTCAAATTTCGTCCGGAACCTTCTAGATACACCACGAATATCCTGGAAACACCAAAACTTCGTTCTCTTCATCAATATTGCCCATAAAAATACGGTTTTTACCTAAAACTTGAAAAATGCAATGAAAAGGGAAACGTGACACTATTCTAATAAAATGCACTAAAATATAACCCAAATTAACCTAGAGGATAGCTAAATTGGTGAAAAAGAGTCGAATGAAAGTGTAAAATACACGTTCATCAAACTCCCCAAACTGAACCTTTGCTTGTCCTCAAGCAACTAAGCTAGACTCTAATGCAAAAAACCAATGCAACTCACAAAATGGAGTCTCATGCCAAATGAAATGAACTAATCTATTGAGTCTATCAACAACTTTTGAACAATAACCATACAAATCATAACATGGATATTGGTAGAAGAATGCCTCGATTGACTCATACACATTCATATATGCACTATGTTAAACAAGATAGTCTCTCGTAACATTCTCTACATAGACCTAGTCAGTGATGACGTAATGAAACATGTTAAAATACGAATGGTTGTCCTGTGCCTATGAAACTGAGGACTTACTGCTGTTCACCAAGTTAAGACTTTCCCTCAAAGAGGTCGAACCAATACTGGCTCTCATCAAACGAAGGAGGCTTCCCTAAAAGATCACACTCCCCTATTCTACCCATCTCTCAAGCAAAGTCATAAACTAATCACCACTTCCTGAATGGCAGGACGAGGGTGGTATAGAACAGTTGACACTCAAACAAACAAAACACACACTTTACAAGTCGATTGCGAACATTACAAGAATTGAAAAACGAGACAAACACTTTGCTAAACTGCTTTTTGGCTTTCTTTGGACCCTTCTTTGCTTTTTTCGGGTCTTTTCTTTTTTTTTTCTTTTTTTTCTTTTCCAGATCTTTTTTCTTTTTTCCTGGAATTTTTTCTTGTTCCTTTTTTCTTTTTTCCTCTCCTTTTTTTTTGTATATAGCCAGCAGTAGCACAACGAAAAAGAAATTACAATGACTCACAAACGACCTTCCCAAACCTATTCGAAAGAATAGGTTGGAGCACAAACTTTACGAAAAAGGAAAACAAACTCACAACACTCAAAATCGAAAAACAAGTCATAATAACGGTATAACCCCCTCCCCAAACCTATTCGTTAGAATAGGTTTCAAACAAAGGATCACACAATCTCACACTACCTCCTTCCTAGGAATTTAGCAATCTCAAAGCAAGGTGAAGACTTGTTGCCTCTTAGGTACATAATTACACGGGAAAACAACCACATGACTCTAACATGCATCATCTTATTATAAAGTCCTTCGTGAACCGCAGTAGAGAAAACACCACTAAGTGATGTCGAGACTACCAAGCTTAACTAAGTGCATATATAAATGTGACAAGCCAAGCGAGAAAAACCTCAAACAAATTCATAGAGATGAAACGCATGGTCAAAGGTCATAACTAGTTAATCTACCCAATAAAAAAGTTCAAACAATTTGGCAATAAACTCCACATAAAAACATGCAAAACTATACTAGGATGAATGTAGTGTATGCAACTAAATACTAAGAAAGCGGTAAACGTGCAAATGCAAACAAAGGGTTTCACGAGTTTATCATAAGCAAAACAAGTATAGAGATAGCCAGCGATAACCCCCCCCCCCAAACCTGAACATCATCGCTCGTCCCGAACGTCGAAAGTGGATTTAAGGTGAGAGCTAACTTGTACATGTAACCTATATGACTCAAGGAAACTCGTGAGAAACCAAAACGGGCGATAAAAGAAGTAAAAAGATCAATAATTTAGCATAATAGGAGAAAATTGGGTTTCCGAATGAAAATCCGGAACTCCGGGTTTCTGGACATCCGGGGCGAACCGTCCCAGGTGGGGGGCGATTCGCCTGGGGCGTCCAGAACGTCCCAGGTAGCCTGGAATTTCCAGGCGAATCGCCCCACGTGGGGGGCGGTTCGCCTGGGTTCGCCTGGCATCTCCAAACTCCTAGAGACACCTTTTTCCTCCCAAAACGCAAAATTATCATCTTAAAACCTATTTTATCACCAAAAACATACGAAAACATAAAATAAAACACAATGATATGCTCATAATAAATATGCATGCAATGCAAGAAAGCAATAAAACTAAACTACATGCAACCATTACCACTAATGCTATCCATTATCAAATGGAAACGAATCTTGTGCATCCGTTTCATTACTCCTTGCATCTTGGGAACCATCCTTGGCTCCTCTCCGTATCTGCTCAAGCAAGTCCATGATTCCCTGAAAACTAAAATTAACAAACCAATAAAATCTAAATCTAAAAAATAACCAAGGGAATCATATGTAAAATAAAAAGAGAAAAAAGGATCAAAACTACTTTGGAACTCATAGGTGGGTGCATGGACCAGAACATAGGAGTCAAGATCAAGAGTATCTGCAGCAATTGATTCAGAGACACCAAAATCTTCCGGGATTGGCTCCTCTGTAAGAAAATATGGTCAGAGTTACCCCTAGGGTACACAGCTGAATTTCAAAATTTTTCTTAACATACAGGTTAATTGATTATGCATATGTCGTGTATATATATAAACAGGTCAATTAGAAGACTAACCTTACTTCCAAAGCAGCTTCCAAGTCTTCGTAATAATCTGGTGTATCTTCTCCTTCGCCGAAGTCAAAGATATCTGCAATACTCTGATTATCTACAAGACAATAAGAGTTAGTTTCCATCTCCTAGAACCTCAACCTTGGTATCCACGGATGAACAACCTATCGGAAGAATGCTAGGATATTCTTTGTGTGACCAAGAAGACGGGGCGGCAATTTCTCCGGTGAGGTGGCGCGCGTGGATGACTATAGAGGAGGGGAGAATTTTTATTTTTTGTAAGAAAACTGGGTAGAATGACTCTGAAAGTCTATGTCAAAAGCTCTCTAATAGTCTACTATATATAGTAGTCAATAGAAGCCTAAAGCATAAGCAATTAGACTTCGTAAAGGAATAAGAATCTAATTCTTATCGCACAAGGAAACCAATATCAAGTCTAGATTCATTCCCAATCAAATTAAAACTCAATCAGGAAAATCTAACTTATCCCTTGGAATTCTAATAGAGGAAGGAGTTCGACTCCTTCCCCTATCCATCCTACGCGCGCGCGCTCTCCCATGGACACTAGGTGGGTCCCGATTTTGGGACCCACTTATAGTTCTAAGGAAATTCAAACTCCAAGTAGATTTTTCCATGTGCATATGTTAATTCTGAATTAACATATCCTTTCAAATCAAACATCTATTATATTTCCAAAATATAATCTTTAATTGTATTTATATAATGTACAATTAATTAACCAATTCAATTAATAATTCCACATCATTAATTGAGCCACCATATATATTATAATTAATTCCAAATCAATTATAATCCATCAATCACAATTAATTCCAAATTAATTGCGATTTCATCTTCAAGGTTATTCTGATAAGCTGAATCACCACATAGTGTGACCCATAGGGCCTCATGGTATTAAGCAAGTCCTAGACTAGGCAACATGGAATTCCTAGACGGTTCCATTTGCAATATTAATACATGAGGACGTTTGAGAGGTTTCTCAAAGCTAACCCTTTCGCTGCGAAGCCTGTTGCGCTCAACGCGGCGATGGTAACGTCCCTTCATCTGACTTACTCGAATGTATCTAGGATCGATGAAGTGTCTATCCCAATAATACATCCACGGGCGTCTCAGTGAGTTGCTTGGTTAAGATATGCTTATGATCATCATAACATATCATTTGCATTGGCCAGTGACTTTACCAACACAACTATGCAGACTATGAGCAGTACTCTCCTGTCCTACACTTGAGAGATGAATCCTTCACAGAATCACTGATCATCCCCATTTGTATGTAGCCATAATCCTGGATCGTGTCTTAGGTCAACTGCTTATTCAGAGCTGACATCGACGGGTCCACCAAGGATATGGGGCAACAAATGTGATGATAAAGTCCTGTAAGTACAAAGGACGACTGGCATCACTTCGACAACTTACCGGTTCCCATAGACACTTCGGTGTAGAGTATACATCGATGGGAGTGTCCGGTGGGTACTTCCATTGTTCGATAATCCTTCTTCGAACAACTATGTGCCTTTATGGGAACGTTTCTCGATTGTCCAACAATCCGTTCCGTGGCCGTGGGATCGGCTCACACATGGTCCAACAAGTATAACCTCCACGCATACTAGTCTCGTCTGGTTCATTCAGACCCCTACATCCGAGATGAACCTCGACTAGGGAGAGTTTGGGATAGATGATAACTCATACAGCTCCCACTATCTGTGTGATCGGTCATCTATCCGAGGGGACATGTTTAATATCAATACAGACAGTAATAGAGATATGACATGCTGCATGCCTGGTGTAATATAAATATGAAAGCGATACTCAATAGTAAAAGCAACAAACATATATTATATTACGTTGACCTGTGTAATAGTACATATATGCCCTATATAAGGGCACTATGCCCTTATTAAGGACTGTCTCTAGGACATATACACTATCAATCTCCACTTGGACTAGAGTCAGTCACCTTTATGCCTAATACCCAGATTAGCATAATGTCTTAAGTGGACTTCCACTGATAAGACCTTGGGGAAAGGATCTGCCACGTTGTCCGTGGTAGAGACACGTTCTATACTAACTTCTCCTCTATCTATAATCTCACGTATAACGTGATATTTTCTAAGTACATGTTTGTTCTTGTTTGTAGATCTAGGCACTCTAGCTTAAGCGACGGCGCCCGTATTGTCACAATAAATCGTTATTGGACTGGGAGCAGGAACAACCCTCAATTCCTTCAAGAACTCTGAAATCCATACAGTTTCTTTCGATGCTTCTTATGCAGCAATGTACTCGGCTTCTATGGATGAGTCAGCAACCGTGGCTTGCTTAGAACTCTTCCAACAGACAGCTCCTCCGTTCAATTTGAATACGTATCCTGTCTGTGACTTAAAGTCATCAGGATCTGATTCAAATCCAACATCGACATACCCAGACATCTTTACTTCTGGTTCTCCACCAAACACCAAGAACATCTCTTTAGTCCGTCGAAGGTACTTAAGAATGTTCTTTACCGCAGTCGAGTGAGGTACTCCTGGATTCTGTTGGTGTCGAAAAGTGACACTAAGCGCATATGCCACATCGGACCTTGTGCAATTCATTGCATACATTATAGACCCTACTGCCGAAGCATAGGGCACACGACTCATTGCATTTCTTTCTTCATCAGTTTTAGGACCATCCTTAACTGATAAGACAATCCCATGCCTAGCTGGGAGAAAGCCTCTCTTTGAGTCGTCCATCTTATAACGCTTCAGTATTTTGTCGATGTAGGTGGACTGTGTCATACCTACCATCCTCTTGGATCTATCTCTAAAGATCTTGATCCCTAGGATGTAGTTCGCTTCACCCAAGTCCTTCATCGAGAAGGTACTTGATAACCAAACTTTAGTCTCTTCTAGCATAGAGACATTGTTTCCCATAATCAAAATGTCATCTACATAAATGATCATGAAAACGACTCCTTTGTCGTTGTGCCTAGCATAGACACAAGGATCTTCCTTGCTTCTGATGAAGTCAAACGATTTGACAGCTTCATCAAAGCGGATATTCCAGCTCCTTGACGCTTGCTTTAGCCCATAGATGGATCTTTGTAATTTGCATACAGCAGTTGGCCTGGTTTTACTAATAAAACCTTCCGGCTGTACCATATAGACCTCTTCCTCAAGGTTGCCATTGAGGAAGGCAGTCTTTACATCCATCTGCCAGATCTCATAATCATAGTAGGCAGCTATCGCAGGTAGAATTCGAATGGACTTCAATTTTGCTACCAGTGAAAAGGTTTCATGGTAATCGATGTCGTACCTTTGCGTGTAGCCTTTCGCCACAAGCCTAGCTTTGTGCGTTTGTACCTTGCCATCGGCATCTGTCTTTCGTTTAAAGACCCATTTGCACCCAATAGGTCTAACCCCTTGGGGCAAGTCTACCAAGTTCCAAACTTGGTTCTAGTACATTGAATCCATTTCTAATTCCATGGCCTCATGCCATTTGTCTTAGTCAATATCAATTATTTCCTCTTTGTAGGTCTCGGGATCTTCCCGATCTGATAAGTCGAGATCAAGTTCACTGATGTCTTCTATCATAAGGCTTTGCTTCTGAGGTCCTTTTAGGATCCCCTTCGACCTACGGAGCTCGACTTGTTCTGGTGCTTTTCTCTTCTGACTTCGTGTAACACGAACATTATCAGTGGGTACTGATGCAGCTGGTCGCGGGGCGCGACTCTGTTCCCTTGCGGGAGGCTGCTCTTGTGCAACTTGTTGCACATGTTGGTTGACAACGGGTTGTATTGGTGTGGTTTCAACTGTTGATCTAATCACAGGACTCCCACTGACTATGACATGCCTAGCAAGTGTCATATCATCACCCTTGTCTGCTTCGAAAGCTCCCACTGAACTTGAGTCCAAATCAGAAGATTTAGAGACCTCATGTTCGCGCGTGTCAAAGTCTTGAATTTCTTCAAGTTCTATCATGTCATCTAACCTCTCTTCTTCGAGGTATTCAGCTTCTAAAAACTTGACGTTTCTAGATACTATGACCCTTGGCATCTAACTTATCAGTGAGCATCAGTTTGACTATCGCAGGACAACCCCAAGGTCTAAGATAGCCCAGTGAGGGCTTCTTTCCCTTCCATAACTCATAAGGAGTTTTCTCCACTGATTTTGATGGTACACGGTTCAGAATGTAGATTACAGTTTGTAGTGCATATCCCCACAGATACTTTGGAAGAGTCCAGAATCCAATCATTGATCTTACCATGTCTAACAGGGTTCGATTCCTCCTCTCAGACACACCATTTAATTGTGGTGTTCCATGAGGAGTCCATTGCGATTGAATTCCATTTTCCTTCAAGTAGTCGATAAATTCTTCACTAAGGTATTCACCTCCTCGATCTGATCGAAGAGTGACTATCCTTAGGTTCAATTCATTCTCGACCTCATTCCTAAACTCCTTGAATTTCCCAAAGGTCTCGGATTTATTCTTCACAAGATAAATATATCCATACCTTGAGAAATCGTCATTAAAGGTAAGGAAGTAAGGAAAACCCCCACGCGCATGGACTTTAAAAGGTCCACATACATCGGTATGTATGAGCTCTAAGCAGCGAGTGGCACGAACACCTTGTCCAACAAAAGGTTTGTTCGCATTTTACCCTTAACACATGATTCGCATGTACCATATGATTCAAAATCAAATGGTTCTAAGTAGTCCAACTTCCTTAGTCTTTGAATCCGTGTTTCATTGATATGGCCTAGCCGACAATGTCATAGATAAGATGGATTATTCTTCCTACTTGAAGACGGTTTTTTGTTATGTATTTGAAATAGAGGTAGACTACTTTGCAAAATATATAAACCATTCACCAAGCGAGCTTTTCCATAATACTGATCATTTAATGAAAAATAACAAAAATTATTCGCAAATCGAAAGGAAAAACCCATATTATCTAACAATGGAATGGAAATAATATTTCTGACAATGCATGGAACAAAATAAACATTATCAAGTTCTAAACATTGCCCCGAAGGTAAATCTATCTTTCTGCGTCCAACGCTTTTGGCTTCAACTGGATTACCGTTCCCAACATGCAAGTCGATTTCACCTTGCTTGACTAGCCTGTGATCAATTAGCCCCTGCACATTATTACAAATGTGTGAGCCACAGGCTGTATCTAATACCCAACCATTGGAGTCAAAAGTAGTCATGTTCATTTCAATAACAAACATACCTGAGCCAGAAGCCGGTGGCTTCTTAGCTTGATCTGCCCTAAGCTTAGGGCAATCTTTCTTCAAATGTCCTTTCTGCTTAAAGAAAAGACATTCATCTGTGCGCACCCTTCCGCTTCTATTGAACTTCCTTTTCTGGTTCGGACGCTTAGGCTTATCACTCCAAGTGTTAGTCTTGGCTCTCGACTTTCCCTTACCCTTAGCACCTTTGTTTCTCGGGTTTGGGTTAGACGGTTGCCCAACAAGCATGATCGACTTTTCCTTCTTAGGAAGAGTTTGATCATATGTCTTCAGCAGATTATGGAGTTCGGGCAGTGTTACGTCCTTCGCATTCATGGTGGTTATCGATGAACTGCGAATATGAACTCGGCAATGATTGAAGGACAAAGATCACCATGATCTTATTCTCATCTTGAGAACATGTTCAGACATGTTCCCTCCTTCATTGAGCTTGTATCTGTGTATCTCTTTGATCAAATCAAATTCAACACTTCTAGCTGTCGTCTTAAAGAGCGACTCAAGATGCTTCAGCATCTCATACGGCAACATGCGATCATGTTGTCTCTGCAGCTCATTGCTCATTGCCGCCAGCATAATACACTGCACAGATCTAGCATCCTCATGATGCTTATCAGACTTTGCCTTGTTGGCTTGATTCCAAATTAGCAACTTGATCGACAATCTGATTCTCGGGACACACGGGATTAGCCTCGTCCTAGACGTAATCAATCCTTTCGTACCTCAGCACCAAACATATATTCCTGATCCAATCTAGGAAATTTGGTCCGGTCAAAATTTGCTTCTCTAAGACAATAGAAGAAAACACAATGAAAGTTCAGAATTAAAGCACCCTAAGCATCTCAGAAATACATACATATATATATTTCTGTACTTATATTGGTTGGGGCTTGTCGCTTGAGTGTTGTTATCAGTCATCTACAAACAAATAAGGGCGCCGCCTACCCATCATGCATGAGCGGTCTACACGTAATGGATGCCGCCTATCCATTCTAGTTCTAAACGCGGTAAATCACATAATGGGTGCCGCCTACCCATACATAAAATATGCGGTCCGACATATAAGAGGGCGCCGCCTGCCGTCGCATGCATCGCGGCGAACGAAAAGTAAAATACTGATATTTAACCATGCATTGTAACAATAGCATATCGAGCATACAAACAAGTAGTAGCTATGTGGATGCGAAAAGACTTCATAATTTCATTATGAAAATTATAATCCCATACTTATAATCTCTATGAAATAATAGGAAATTTGGACTAGATTGAAAAATCCGAAATTCTATGACCAGTTGCAATTTTCGAAAACCCGAAGGACTTATTGTAATTTTTAAAACACTTGGAGGTGTTAAATATAAAATTCAATAAATATAAGTGAAGACTAATTTGCAATAAACAATAAACTTGATAAATTACAAATAAGCCCTTTAACTTATACTAATAAATTACACCCTCTAGTTAAAAACAATTAACAATTAAATCATATTTATATTCAATATAAATTCAATCCTCAAAATTCCAAAATTCGATTTTGGGTCCAACCCGAAAAATATATATATTTATTAAAAA
>JAHHQI010000825.1:0-23836 GCA_028274465.1 Plantago ovata | reverse complement strand
GGTCTTCGACTTCGGTTGCTCTTTTGGAGCGGGGATTTTCGCAGTGATCATTCCAAGTAGCCTACTACGGTTTGGTTAGGGCCATAAGTTTGGCTAGCGGTGCATATCCTTGATTGTTCGGAACCCTCTTCTCCAAAATCCACCTCGAGGATCCTACCATCTTGTCCGTTAGCTAGCTTCTGAGTACCAATTCCGTTAGCAAAGGCTTCCTCTTCGCCTCCTTGAACCCAGTTGCCATCATCATATGGCAAGCTCCGATCCCACATATGAGTCCATGCCCATAGTTCTTGCATATTCGGCAAACTTCGTTTGACATAGTCGTTCCGTGGCGCTCTTGAGGACTTGCTTCAATTCGTTGGTAAAGCACTCGAATCGATCCCCATTCCCCATTACATAGGGGCTTCTTGAGTAGGTGGAGCTTCAGGCCACGTCTCCTAACCATTGCTCTTGGGTCCTTGAATTGCGACCCTTAGCAAGCCTTTCGAAAACTGCCCCAGACGGCTTCTGCGGTTTCCTCCCAAATATTGCCAGGCATTGGAAATCCACCACTTGTTGGTTCTCGAAGGTTAGTCCATTGTAGAAGTGTTGGACTAGATCCGAAAGCTCAAAACCATGGTGAGGGCACTTGTTCATGAGGTCTTGGAACCTCTCAAACGCGGTGTAGATTCTCTCTCATAGTCCTTTGTTTGAACCCAGTGATTTGCGCCTTAAGCGCGCGGTAGTCAAGGTGTGAGGGAAGTATTTTTCCATGAAAGCTGAAAAAACCTTCTCCCAAGTGTCCAGCGAGCCCGCGGTAGAGAACTCAACCATGACTTGGCTCTGTCGCCAAGCCCCATAGCAAAAACCTTCATCCTCAACTCATCGTTGTTATTTCAGCTCCGGGTCGTGGGAGTTGGTTGACGGAAATCATCGATATCGTGCAAGTACCCCATCACATCTTCCCTTGCTAAGCCATAGAACCTCGGAAGTTGTTGGAACGCGTGGTTCTTGATTTCCAGATCCCGAGTTGCAGACGAAAGAACATCGCCGGTCCCCTCATACGATCCTTGGAGGGTTGAACCCATGCTTTCAGTGGTCTAGCTTCTGCCATTCCGTCGATTTCCTTGAAAAGACTGTGTAGAGATTCAGAGAAATCGGTATCCTCTATTCCTCTAGTTCACGCCTTCGAAGTAGTCGCCTTCTTTGGTGGTAGACTCTGTCGATCTCAGCAATTGAATCAGCAAGCGGTGTTCCTCTAGATCGTGTATGTGGCATACACTATCTGTAACAACTAGGAAAGGAGTATCAGAGAGAGATTAAATAGGAAAAATAAAAACTACTAGAAACTAGGAATTGAATGCTGAAATATAAAAAGCTAAACAGAAAAAGGAGTATAGTCCCCGGCAACGGCGCCAATTTGATGAACCGGAATTCGTCAGATTCGATTAATCAAATAAATTTGTATTTAGCCAAAGGCAATTCACAACTACAACGAAAACTGTAGTGTAGCAGTAGAATAACCTCGAGTGTCGATCTCTAAGGACTATAACTAGCTTTATCTAATCTAACTTAAAATATAAATCAACAGACGACTTAGCAAAGGTTTTCTTTACAGATAATGGAGATTGGTGATAATATGTCATTCAAAGCATAGCAGGTTAATAATCATGCATGAAGTCCCCGGTTTTGCATAGAGATCTTTGATCAATGAATTGTCCCAATTGTGTTCCGTAATTATTCAACACTACGAAGATAGAGGTTTAGATAGATCAAAGATATAAAGCAATAACTCAAAGTATAATGATGCGATATAGCCATTAGCATAATTATTAACCCTTCGTAAGAAATAGAAATCACATACTATCACACGAGAAGTTTAGCTACTCATAGATGTCATGCAATCAACAGAAATCATAGCAAGATTGAATGAAAACATGTTGAAAGATAAATAAATATAAATAGAAAAACTGTAAGATACAATGTTACCGAAGGTTGTCAATCTCCGAAGAATCGCGATCCTACAAGCTCCAAAACGCTAAGAAAAGTATTCTCTAAGCTAAGAATCCCCAGAACAGGCTCTGGAGAATTCCTACCTAAAATACTAATGAGAAAGGTGACAGAAAAGGTCTGAGAAAGTATGAAAACGGAGAAAACTGAGCAACATATATAGTGTTCGGTAGGTGTGGGGCGAGTCGCCCACACACCGGGCGATTCGCCTTGTGTGGGCGATCGCCCCACGTCCCGGGAGGTTTTTTCGGCTGAAACGCGTTTTCGATGCGTTTTTGGATATCTTTTCCTTTTCGACTCGGTTTTTTGCCTTCTAGTGACCTTTTAGTCTTCAGATTCGACCCCTAGACTTCAAATCCTATCCGGAATCTTCGGCATACTCCAATTAGGCCTTCGGAACACCAATTCCTTGTCTACTTCAATATAATTGCCCGGAAAACCTCGTTTTTCACACAAAACCTGTAAAATACAAACTAAAGGGAAACGTGACACTATTCTAATAAAATGCACTAAAATATAGCTAAATTACATAGAGGATAGCTAAATTGGTGAAAAAAGACTCAAATAAAAGTGTAAAATACACATTCATCAGCAGGGTTATTGATAAACTGACACTAACTCAATAAGGTTGATTGTAGATTTATGGAAATGATATGTTGTAGATGAGGTATACATGCATATTCTTATTATACAATTATACAAATTCTTATTATACCATTGAATTAATAAATGTTATTCCAACTGAAATACCTAGTCCACAGTACAGACTGTATTGCATTACCAAAAAACACAAAAAGATCCTGCTAATTCAACAACTGCAAGTGCATAACTGAGGATCTGAAATACACAGACACGAGGAGAATAATCTCGAATACAGGACTTCTGGAGAAAGTATAGGGAAAATTGCAATTTTGATCCCCTACTCGACGTCTTTCGCAATACGGTCCCTAGTCGATTCAAAATTCGCTGAAAACGTCCTAATCGAGCTAAGGGACTGAAAACAATCATGAATTTGGGCCCCATGCCACCAAAGCGTCTGACTGGCCTGCTTACTCGGATTCGTGCGAATTCAGATCTCATTTTTGTCCCTTTTTAGTCATGTTGGTTACAATGCGTGGCAAGTCGTTATATTAATCAGACATCTCACCAAATCGATCCCCAATTCATTAGACCCTAACTCCAAACTTTTCACTCATTCAAAATTCACTCAAATTCACTGAAGATGAAAGAAAATTGGCTCTCACAATATCTCAGGAGAGTGA
Source organism: Plantago ovata (assembly GCA_028274465.1). Lineage (NCBI taxonomy): Eukaryota > Viridiplantae > Streptophyta > Magnoliopsida > Lamiales > Plantaginaceae > Plantago > Plantago ovata. The sequence continues at coordinate 20,588 of JAHHQI010000825.1, read as the reverse complement.
AACGTGCTCTTCCAGCAAGTTCCTTGTCAATGTCAGGCGAAGATGGCGGAGATGGAGCAACGTATTACCAAGATGGAAGAGCAGATGTTCTGGATGAATTTCTGGAAATGGAGAAGGAAAATGCAGGAGCAGCCGGGCTTGTTGCCAACAACTCTGGAATTCAAAAAGTGTGCCTGTGATGATAGTTGAGGAGCTGGAAAATAGGTTTGCCAATTTCGAAGCAATTTTTCACGAGCAGGTTTCTTAACCAGGCTTGAAAAGGCCACAACCAGTGAAGAAATTTGCAAAATTGTGGCTCATTTGATCTTTTGTTTCCGTGCTTTGTCTGTGAAATGAAGTTAGGATTGAGGACTGTGTAGTCGTATTAGGTCAGGTCGTACTAGTATTAGGCTTGTGGTTAATGATCTGTTTTGTTGTTGGTAATGCTTTGTAATCGATCTTTTGTTGGAATGAAATCGAATTACTGGAATTACATTTTTGTTTGATTATATTTTATTTATTGCAGAATTATTCATGGAAAATTCATGAAAATCAACTGGAAATTCTTAGAAAATTGATAAAGATAAGTAGATATTCATGACATGAAATAAACAAAGTGACATAGCACTTGGAGTTCTTCAAACTGGAAACACAGAACAAACATAAACTGGAACATAATAGAAACTGGAAATAGGAAAGCTTAAACATCGAAGCGGCGACCAATTCAGCCATGGTTTCTTGGACAGTCTGGAGCAGGTGGTCATGGTAAACCCCTGGAGCATAGTCGCAAGATCTTGCATATCCGCCTCCATGCCTGTGAGAGTCATGCGGAGGAGGTTGCATCGAACGAGACTTCCTCATGCTCAACTTTAATAAGGGTGAGATGAGTGCAGCAGTGAGCAGCCCAAAAAGAGTTGGCTCCCTTATCCAGTGGTTATTCTCATGGTAGCTACAAGTAACAGTATTAGTTAGTATATTTATGGAAATAAAGATAATAAATGAGAAAAAAAAGGTCACTTACATGATTCCATAAGTGATGTGGTTGCTCAGCCGTTTTTTAAGTTGCAAGAGTGAGGTTTTGTTGAGGATCTTGAGCGGTTATTCTTATCATGGTAGCTACAAAGTAAGAAAGTGTTGGCTCCCTTATCCGCGATTATTCTCATCATGGTAGCTACAAAGTAATATTAGTAGTTAGTATATTTGTGGAAATAAAGATAATATAAACTGAGAAAAAAAACAAGGTCACTTACATGATGCATAAGTGATTTGGTTGCTCAGCCGTTTTTTAGTGCCAAGAGGAGGTTTTGTTGAGGATCTGAGCCATTTTTTTTAGATTAGTAGTTTGGAGTGAATGAGTGAATTTGTTAACTAATGAGCTTCAATTTATAGTTGAAATTGGAGGTGTACGTAGTGGTTCGTGGTGGTTATATTCATTGGGCTAACGAGGATTGAATTACCTTGAAATCTATACATGATGCCATTGGAGTTATACATGTACATGCATTGGTTGGTTGAAGTCAATGAGAAAGGGTTTGGGGAGTTGTGTGTTTATGTTGGTTGAATGAAAAAGCTGATTTTGTTCCTTGTTTAGACGGCCAAGGTGTTGTTTTTTTTACTGTGGTGGTTGATTCTCATTTATGTATTCTGTAAAATAAACAAAATAAAAAATAAAGAAAATTCAGAAAAATTGCACAGGTGTATGGAATCTGCCTGTTATTGTTATTGAGCATGTTGTGGTTCTTGACATACAAACATGTTCAAGTAGTATTATGGGACTTGTAGAAGGTTTTAAATTTAGCTTTTGCATGGAATACAATGAGTTAACAAAAAATGAATGAAAAATCAGAAATAAATCAACAAAAATTCGAAAATAGCCCACTGGTGCATGGAATTTGATTTTTCTTGTTTAAACTTGATGTTTGTGACATACAAAACATGTTCAAGTACATAACTGAGACTTGTACACGGGTCTAATAAGGTTACAAACACACACAATCAACATGGAATCAAGTAAATGAAAGAAAATCAGAATAAATCAAAGAAAATTGAAAAACAGTCCACTGGTGCATGTAATCTGATTTTTCTTGTTTAACTGATGTGTGTCACTTACAAACATGTTCAACTATTTAAATGGGACTGTAGAAGGCTCTAATAAGGTAAAAACAAATCATTCAACATGGAATACTAATAAGAAAATCAGAAATAAATCAAAAACAAAATGAAAAACTGACTTCCAAAATAACATTTTCAGTATATGCATGATAAACGCCCCAAATCTTGTTAAGGAGAAACCACAAATATTGAATAGAACTTAAAGTAACATGAAAAGCACCATACATAAAACAACACAAGATAAGAGTCATAACCATTGAAATACATAAACTAGGATGAAATAGTTTGCACGGGGCATGCATATTGCACTGTTATTTTGACTTCACAGTGTCAAAATAACATCACAAAACAAAGTCATAGTTATAATACCGCCCATAGTTCATACAAATCATCATCAAAACAAATGACACTAAGGAAGATACATTGTTGATCACTTCTTCTTGGTCTTCTCCACCTTCTCCACTACAAGAAATCAAGCATTTAGCGACGGATAATTAGATACGAATGCGATCCATCTCTATTTAGCGAAACATCGCTACATCTAGCGACGGATGAGGACAACTGCGTTGTAAGCTCAGTTCGTGTGCTAAGAGATCCAATATGCCTATTAAATAGCGACGGATAAGCTTATCCGTCTGTACTCTGGAGACGGATCAGTCCATCCGTCGCTATATTCCGTTGACTGCTAAAAAGAAAAAGGAAAATGTTGGTCCCTTTAAACAACAAGAAAAGACTAGCGGGGGGGGGGGGGGTGAATAGTCTTTTCAAACTTTCGTCGTTTAAAACTTTCTCAGCGCTTATTACTTTTCAGTAATGAGTTTGCTGATACTTAACTTTCTCAGCAAGCGCAAATTACTTTGAAGTAACTAGGTTTGCTGATACTTAAAATCAGAGAGCGGAAGTCTTTGATACAATAAGTACTTTTTCAGTAAATAAAGGTTTCAGCAAGTGATGTGAGTGACAGTGTACAGATAGATATGATTTGCTGAAAACCAAATACAGTAAGTAAATCACACAAACACTTTTATAGTGGTATCTGAGAGTGGCGTAATCTCTCAACTAATCCACTTTATCCTTTCTAGGACTGAATCCACTAATGATAAGATTGAGGTTCCTTACAACTCCTATCTAGAACGATTCAAACAGAAACCAAAGCACACTTGCTTCGTTTCCAACCTAATCTAGAGAACGCAACCTTGTTCTCAACCAAACTTGGTACTTTTAATCAGCAAAACTATGCTCGATTAAGTTTCCCCTGAATATCACCCTGAAAGGGTGTATTTTCAGTTAGAGAGGTTCGAGATGAGATAACTTAATTATAACTTATTCAGTTACAACAAGTAATCTAAGAAACACAACTTTGAATACTTTGCAGTAAAAAGTTAGATTGTTTCTGGTGTCAAGACTTGTTGTTGTTCAAAAGAAAGAAAGAACACTTAACTAATTTCTTAGTAGTGTAAACTCTACTTCTTCACAAGTAGCTTTTTCAAGCTTTTAGTCTTGGAACGATCAATGGTAGTAAGAGTATTTGAAGGTATGTGAGTTTAAGCACAAGTGAGAGTTTGATCACGTTGTTGACACACTTCAACTCTTCGCCTGATGACCTCTATTTATAGTGCAAGTAAGGAGTCGTTTGAATTTCAAATCCTAAGGCTTTTGTTCCTTAAAATGTCACTATCTTGCTTTTGTACTTTCAGCAGCGTCCTTGTTTGTCTTCTAGTCTTCATGTCCTTCGCGTGCAAGCTTTGCATTTAATGCTTATTTGAAAGAATTCAAACAGTAACATTGGAGCGCAAATGAAAGTACTTTCAGCAAGAGGTCACATATGTTCCATCAGCAAGTGGTCAGTCTCAGTTTCAGCAAGCACAACCTACTCTGTCGTTCAGATTTTCACTTATGCAATGCTGTTGCTGAAGTTTCCACTTTCTGAGCAACATGTGCCTTTATAGATACCAGTCTTCAGAAATCTTCTAGTCTTCAGATCTTCGAATTCTTCAAGTCTTCAGTTCTTCGAAATCTTCAAGTCTTCAGATCTTCAAAATCTTCAAGATTCTGAGCGGTTCTAAATGCTTCAATAGTTTGTTTGTAAAAACAAAGTACATCATCAGCAAATGCTTCAATAGGTTATTTTCTTTTCAGAAAACAAGATACATCATAAGCTTTACAACCAACCTATCTAGCACCTAATCTAAGTCTTCAGCAAACGTTCCTCTTTTACAATGTCCTTAAAATTCTAAAATTCCTATGGACCTTAAGAGTACTAGTTACTGGAATTTCCTTAATTTACCATGGTTAATTGCTCATCAAAATTACAAGTTTCCTAACAGAAAATAAATTGAATTCTGGATGTAGAGACGGAGAATCATCCGTCGCTAAGTTTTTCGACTAAAATGCCGATCGTCTTCTTCCCTTCTCATTCTCTTCTTCTCTTCTCCATTTATCTCCATTGTCCCCCAATTGAAACCCTAGCATCTCCATCCCACCACCGGAGCCACCACCGTCGACCGCCACTACCGGAGCAGAAACCACCTTCCACCGTAGCATCTCCATCCTCTCGATCTCTGCCCAACAGTAAGTTTCTTCCTCTCATTCTCTTCTCAATTTCAATTTCATTTCTTAATTCCTCTCTTTGGGTGAAATTGGTAGATCGGGCCACCTCCTCCATCTTCTCCTCTCCAATCCAATCTCTGCCCAATAAAAGGTTAGAACCCTAACCCTAATTTTTGGGCTTTGATTTTTTTTGTTAATTATGATTTTTCTAGTTGTAAATTGTTAGATTATATATGTTGTATAGCAATAATCAGTTTGTTCTTCCATTTTTTCGATTTATTATTGAAGTTTATAAATTTCTTTTAATTAATGAGAGGTTGTTAACTGATTATGTTAACTATAATTAGTATAATATAGATTAATTCAGTTAAATAAATCTAATTAATTATGTTAATTATGTTAATTAGTTAATTTAATTATTTATGTTTATTTTGAGTAATTTTTGGTTTATTAAAGAAGATTGAAATAGATGTAATCTATCAATCTATTCTGGAAGTAGACTTTTACGGATTTGGTTAATATTTAATCATTTTATAAAGTATGATGATGATATACGTATATTGGTTTCGATGTGTTGGTTTGGGCTTACCTTGGGTGAAAACTAATGCTATACGTTTACTGTCTATCAGTATCCGTTTTATTAGTTTTCACCCATTGGTAAGCTTCACCGACATTTAAGCGAACTGATTGTAGTTACCTGAACACACATAATAGTAATAACAGTGTGTTTGTACTTCGGTAATCATGTAAATCATACATATCGGTTTAATTTGATAAGGTATTTTGATAAGTTATCTCATAAGTTAGACTTTCTTTATGTTACTAATTATCACGGTTCATACTTAAATACATACATAATGAACGGGAATGGTCAAGCATAGCCCCTGTAAACTCTTTTCTTTCCATTTGTTGTTTTTTACTCTTGTTGTTTAACTTGCAGATCATGGGGAGGCCAAAGAGACCGGGGAATCTGTTGGCCGCCAGCAGCCGTAGCTACCCCGTCAGCGAGTCCGAGCCGGACTCGCCATTACGCACCCCGGGTTCTCAGTCGGACTTGGGGGGGGGGACACAGACACATGTGATCGAGACACACTCACCTGTTGGCCACCGTTCAGGCAGCAGTGCGGGGTCTACTGGCCCATCCGACGTGTTTGCAACTTGCCGGGTGATGGCTTCAGTGGGGTGGAGTACAAAAAGGGTGAGAGGATGCATGGCAAGCTCGTAGTGTGCCCCATGTCTGGGAATGTGTAAGTACATGAATCATATTTTCTTAGAATTGTATGTATTTTTTCAAAGTACTTTGTAACAGTTGGATTAATTTGTGTATGTATGTCATTGCAATAGGCTGGTGCCGAGGGAGGCTGCTAAGCTCATCAGCAAGGAATTCACGAAGCAAGTGGATCTCCCGCCACGGGGAGCCCAATGGCATACTTTCTGTCCGGAACGGAAGGTGGATATTTGGAATGCTCTCGAGGTTAGTGATCTTTCTTCTCAGCTGATGATTTTTATATTATCTTCTAATTTGTTTGAGTGGTATGTTATCCAATTTACTTGGGTGATATGTTAGTCACCGTGTTGTTAGTTGTACTCGGACAATGTGTAATTGGTTTGGGTGATATATTAGTCACCGTGTTGTTAGTTGTACTAGGACAATGTGTTATTGCTTTGGGTGATATGTTAGTCACCGTGTTGTTAGTTGTACTGGGACAATGTGTAATTGGTTTGGGTGATATTTTCTGCTAAAGTGTGCATAATTTGTGAAATGTAGGAGAAGTTCTTCCTCCCTAACAAGTTCAAGTCGGAGTTGTGGTACTGCTTCGAACATGAAGGCTCGAAGACCTTCTGGAAGAAGGTTGCCAAGATCAAGAAGAGCCGGAAGAAGCCGGGATGGATTAGGGAGGACGAGTCGCCCGAGTGTCTCCGGTATTGGGATGATGACCCTAACATCCATAAGCTGGCGGAGCAGAACAGGGAGAAACGAGGCCATGATCCACGGGATGGGACAGGCACGGTGAAGCATAGACTGGGTTTGAAATCCCAGTTGGCGCGACACCTGGACGCGGTAAGTTATTATTGAATTGAGTTACTTTCTAATAGTTTATTTGTTCCTAAAGTCTTATTTCAATCCATAATTAATTTGTCTATATTCGATGAAGATATCGTATGGGAGGGAGCCGACCATGTGGGAGCACTTCGTTGAGGCTCACGGGGAGCTCGATGAGCATGGACATATTATCTTCCGTGCTGATCGTAGCAAAAAAATCGCGGTAAGTGTTTTTTTTTCCATTCCTAAACATGTTTTGTGTGCTTCTTCAGTAACGTACTAAATCTTGTTATTTGTTTGAATTTTCAGGAGGAGTACCAGGCCATGAGAACCGTGATCTCATCGTCGAGGGGCAGAACGCCATCTATTTGGAGATCTGCGAGCTCGATGAGAAGGGGCGTGTCTTCGGCATGGGAAACCTCTCGCAGGCCGTAGCTGAGACAGTCAACCAGGGTGCCTCGTCCTCCAGTTCAAAGCGCCGACGGGGAACCGCCGAGGTGCCTACCCAGTTCCTCGAGGAGCACGAGCGGCTGAAGGCGACTGTCGAGCAGTAGGCCCAAGAAGCTGCTCGATTGAGGGAGGAGAAAGCGCAGATGAGGGATGGCTTCAAGTCTGCGATCAACTGGATGATGCAGAAGTATGCCGACCCCGGTGATGAGCCTCCTCCGACTTCATGATGTGACAGCGGATGTTTTTCTTTTTTTATTAGCACACTTTATTTTTCATTCAAACATCTTTTAGTACAGTTTATTTTTATTTCGAACAGCTTTTTATTTTAGGACAATTAGTACTTTTATGAGTTTCGTTCGAATGCTTGAATAATTAGTATATATTTGTTGGTCATAAATAGTTTCATTGTGAACAACTACAAAAAATTAAATTTAAAAAAAAATTGTTCCAGGAGATTTAGCGACGGATAGATTCATCCGTCGCCAAACCCACTCTAACCAGCTCCAGCCACGTGTATCAGGCGATTAGCGACGAATCAATTCACCCGTCGCTAAAATCAGATATGGATAAAGTTATCCGTCTCCAGTTTAGTCAACGACAAAAGCGGATGACTCTATCCGTCGCTTTTCTTATTAGTGAAGCCACTTTTCGCGATGTTCTATTTAGCGACGGGCCATCCGTCGCTAATGGTCTGTATCGACGGATCACTCCGGTATAGCGACGGAAACCCGATTTTTCTTGTAGTGTTCTTTCTTGATCTTCTTCATCATGTCTTTGAGTTTGATATCTTCCACCTTTTCCTTCTTAACTTTCTTCATCTCTGACATAGCTGCACCAATATTCTTAAGCGATGCAAATTTTTTCCCACCTCACACAAAGACAGGCCCCAAATCTTTATCAACTTGAGACTCAACCAAGCTAGGTGCTTCCAGGCCTGAAATTGTTCGACCATGAGCTTTAGAGTGCATGGCAAACCTTGCCTTGCCTTGAAGCAGCTGCTGGTGGTTGCTTGGTCCCTTGACATAGACCTTTTCAGACGAGAAGGCCGTGTGGCAACAGGTACATGACCATCATCCTGAAATTATTACAAGTTAGTATGATAACTACTAAAATTATATAAAAATCAAAAATAAATCACAAATATTAGAAACTTACTATAGTGATCACATCTGGGTCAGTATCAGGCACCCTCCTTTTCCTTGCTCCTTGTTCATTAGCTGGAGGTTCCATTGGAACATCGTCATCATCTTGATAATAAGCCTGCCTACTAGCTTGAGCTGCATCTGCATCATTGATATAGTTCTGGAAATCCTCATAGTGTTCATCATCTTCATCAGATCCAAAGCCAAGTTCATATCTAAGTCTTGTCTTGCAATGAGTGTAGTTATGGCCAGCATTGTCACAATAACTACAATGGATTGTGGTTTGGTTCCTCTTGCTCCTAGTTGGCTTTTTCTTCCTCTTATTGCTTGGTTCATCATCACCCTTCCTCCTCTCAGTAGCAAGCCTGCCAATCTTCTTCCTGAATTGAGGTGGGAGAGGAGGAATGAAAGTGTCTCTCCCCACAGCTCCTGCCCATTGACACCATAAATTTCACCTTCATATGCCTTGTGGTACATCTCCATACTGTAGGTTGCATGGACAAAATCATTCACATCAAGTCCCTTGGCTTTTCCAATAGCAGTGACAGCATGCTTGCAAGGGATTCCAGAGAGATGCCATCTCCTACAAGTACACTCATATGTCTCAAGATTCACATTGTATTGATAACCATCACGACCAATGATCTCAAAGTGTGTATCATCACTTTTGTGTGTGATACAGTCTCTCACTTTGCTCATACTCCTCTCCAGCTCTGCCCTAGCCCTTGGACACCACCTTCCCTTCCATTTCTCAAGAACTCTATCTCTATTTTCAGTCATCCTCTGCATCAAACACTCCCTGATCCATTCAAGCATTGTTAGAATTGGTTTGAACCTGGCCTTCAAGAGAATTTTGTTGAATGATTCAGCATTGTTGTTCTGAGTCAAGTCACACTTTGGATATGTGTCAAAGTGACTCTTTGACCACTGTTCAGGTGGTCTTTGTTCCAACCACTTGTAAGCTTTTTCAGATAGATCTCTTAAACTGTCCATTGTTGTTCTGTAGTGACCATAAGTGGTAGCATTTGATGCCTGGTACAATGCATACTTCAGCCCATCACCTCTATGTCCAACACTCCAAAAATTCTTCAACAGATGCCTAACACAGAACCTATGCTTTGCCCCCGGGAACATCTCAACAACAGCCTTTATCAACCCCTTTTGCTTGTCAGACATGAAAGTAAGCTGCTCAGACTTCATGACATTCAAGTCAGCCTTCAAGAAGCCTAAAAACCAAGACCAATTTTCACATGTCTCATGACTCACACCACTGCATATGCAATTGGAAATGGCTTGTTGTTTGGATCTAGCCCAAGAGCTGTGGGAAGCACTCTTTCATGAGGGCCCTTGAGATGGCAGCCATCAAGATATATCACAGTCCCTACATGCAAGCATAAACCCATCCTTCAAAGCCCTAAAGCACACATACATGCTCTTGAACTCTCCTATCACATCATACAGATCACATACCATTGTGGAACCTGGATTTGTTTTCCTCAACTCCTCACCATAGTCCCACAAGACAACATACTGAGCATCTGGATCTCCTTCCAAAATGCTCAAAGCCTTCTTCTTAGACCTATAAGCAACATGTTCAGAGATTTGCAGCCCAATATCTCTATATGTACCTCCATCTGGAACACTTTAGATGATTTGTTTGGATCAATCTTGAAAGAACTCAAGAATCTAGTAGCCAGCCAATCACTCTTGGGAAAACTCAACATCTGGGAAGGACCACAATCATGTTCAGGCCAGTATGTATGAACTTGGAAGCCAGGTCCGTCCTTCACCTTATGGAAATGTGCTCTCCATTTCCAGTTCTCAGATTCCACGCATTGAGCCCACATCCTCAGCTTATCATTTTTCACCACCTTCACATTCCTTAAGCACCTTACACCATGTGAATGAACAACTCTCCTGAAATCTTTCTTGGTAGCAAATACCATCTCCAAATCAAATTTAGGATAAAAAAGAGTCTGTATCATGATGCACCAATCTCTTAGGCCTATTAGTATTTCTCCCTATATCTTCATCATCAGAATCAAGGGCAGAATCCCACTCACCAGAACTTGCAGCAACCACATCACTTTCATCATCACTATCTGTGTCATAATCAATCATGTGCCATGCCTTTGATTTTCCGGGATCTGCAAGTGCCTTCCCATATCCCTGTCAAACTTCTCCTTTTTTAGTTGGTTCGCATAGTCATCCATGATTATTTTTCCCTTACCCTTGTCAAACTTCTTTTTAGCAACATAGACAGCCTCTTCCTCATCCTCACATCAACCACATCAGGCTGCTTTTCCTCAAGCAATACACCCTCTATCCAAAAACGCAACTCTCTTAGTTCCCAATGATCAACCCCAAACTCATACACACCCTCATTAGAGACAATTTCCACAAATCCAGTCCCCCTGTTATGCCTATAAAATCTTCTTACAGGTCCTACTTTTCACAAATCTGCGTATGCGTGCAAGGCATTCAAGCTCACCAAATCGTGCAAGTTCACATAGTCATACTTAGCAATTTCACCCCCTACATACTTCTCGTTCACAAACGTCCTCCATAGTGAACACAGACAGACAACAACATAGAGCTCACATCTGTTTTTACACAAAAATAAAGCAAGAATCAGTACTACACTGAACTATCTCCCATGCTCTGTTCTAAAACGCATACTACGTCCAACAACAACACAAATTCAGTGAACATGACACATTATAATACAAAATTCTGTTTCATCTCATCTATAATAACACTCAAACATCCAAGAAAATCGCATCTTCAACAAAAAGTAGCCATAATCACACCTCACAGTTCCATAATTCAAGTAAATAGCAGAGTAGGTCATGAGAAGAACAAGAAACATATAATTTTACTTACCATAATCAGGATGTGGCATGAACCGTTCGTCATGTGCACGCAAAAGACATCGTTGCTTTGGAATGTCGACGCCAAGATTCAAGTCGAAAAAAAAATATTGATTCTGTTGAGGTACGAGAGAAGCCGCAAAGTGATGGTGGGCGTGAAAAAGGAGCCAATAAATATGTAGGGTTCTTTTGTCTCTCAATTGGCAGCAATTGGGACTTATGTTCCCCCCTTGTATCCACATAAGCTCAGACCTAAGCCACCAAGTCAGCCACATTGTCTCCAACTAAGCAAAACCGTATAATACGGGATCGTATTTGCAAATGGGACTTTTTTGCATTTTGCGAATCGACTAGGGACCAAACTTGCGGAGTATGTCGAGTTAGGTGATCAAAATTGCAATTTTCCCAAAAATATAGGGTGTTAAGGACTACATTAATTGTATCTTTCTTATTCGACACAATACATACAGAAAGTATAAATAGACAAAGTGTAGGCATATATATCTACTAATTAATGTTGGAGAATTAACATGATTGGATTTTGGGAGCATATAGTACTATTCATTAGCATAGCATATGTTATCTCAAACAAAATAAAAAAATAAAATAGCATAGCATGTGTGCATTGTGCTAATTCACACATGATTTTCATGCTATTCTCACGTCTCATGATTTACTACATCCGTTATCAATGTTCTATAACTTGCAGCCACCTTCAAGAACAAAAGAATCAAAGTCGAGAACTGAGTATAATGAATCGTCTGAACTGAATTTAATAATTCTAACCAAACTGATCGAAGACTTGTTCTTTCTTTTAGACGAATTTTGATATCGAAGACGAATTTTGAGATCTAAGTAGTAGGCTAGTGATATAGCCAGAGCTAAAATTACTAATGCTAGAGCAATTTGTGCACTTTTAGAAATGATTAGTGTTTATAAAAGTTAAATTGCTCTAGCATTAATAATTTTAGCTCTGGCTATATCACTAGCTGTAATTTAATTTACTTCGAGAGACGAGGGGGTGATTGTAAATAACATTATTATTACGAAGTACTTTATTAGTATCTATACTATGTTGCTGATTTATCGTAGTCTTTTCTTATTAATTAAAAAATTCATAGTTGTATAGACATTGTTTAAGAGAGGGATTCTATTACCAGGCCAACTCTATTCCTTGTACAAGTCTTTCCCGTATATAAGGCAGCTCTGTGGAGGGCCTAGCAGCGAGGCCATAATAATATATACAGGTACCAATTGTTCTGTTGTTACCTCCTCGATAGGCGGTTGCTGTTGGATTTTAATATGTCACCAGGGATGATGTACGTAATTTTTTTTTATTTTTATTCTGTGAATTTTGATATCTGTGAATGGCGAGCCATGTATATGTTTAGCTAGGTCTTGGCTGTACTGTAGTTCTATTTTGCCTGTTTTATTTCCTTATAGCGCGCTATGGTACGTAATTTTTGAGTTCATTCTTGTACTGATTTTTACTTTCGAGCATGTATTAATGAATGGTTGCTTTGAAAAAAAGCGTACTGGACGATGATGAAAATCAACAAGGATTGCGGACAGAGGTCCTATCAGAGGAGCCTAGAGTTTCTCTCATTCATAATTTCTTGGTGAGTTGTTGATTAGTACTTTTTTTTCATAAGACTAGAAACTGAAGTAGCTAGCATTGTATATATTTACGAATGAATGAATGAAGATGGATTCGATCAGTTTCAGTTTGTTTATGCGTATGAATTGAGTAATCTCACAGATATCGATCCTTCTATGCATGCAGTCTAATGAAGAATGTGAGCATTTGATAAACATTGCCAGACCTCACATGGCAAGGTCAAGAGTAAACATCAGATATACCGTGTAGTGAGCAAGTTTGTTTCTAAACTCTGCATCAGTACCGGTGTAGTGAGCAAGTTTGTTTCTAAACTCTCCATCACGTGTGTTGTGTATCTATTTTCCTTGAATTTTATCTGAATTTCGGAACCATCCACACTTTTAGGTTCCGTACGAGTTCTGGAGCCTTCTTGAAGAGAGGACAAGATGATGTTGTCAAAGTTATTGAAAAGCGGATCGCTGATTTCATCTCCATACCTATAGGTAAGACATTGCATGTATAGATAATAGCAATCAACAAGAACACATATTTTCCTGATATGGTGTTTGTGTGAAATTTATTGTTGACAGAGCGTGGAGAAAATCTACAAGTGCTGCACTATGCAAAGGGACAGAAGTTTGCGCCCCATCTCGACTGCTCTTCCACTAATATACCTGAAAATGGAGGCCACCGTATAGCTACTTTTCTCATGTACTTGTAAGTTCTCAAACTACTAGCGAATTATTGATCAGCGTATGGCCCTTATCATCATCATCATCCTCTGGTACTGTTGCAGGTCAGACGTTGAACAAGGCGGTGAAACTGTGTTCCATAAAGCAAAAGGGAAAGGGAAGTTTTGTGATCCGAAGAAAGGAGGCCTTGTTGTCAAACCAAAAAAGGGTACCGCACTGCTTTTCTGGAATACGCTTCCAGATGGCACAGTAGATCCATTAAGCAGGCATGGTGAGTTCATCTGCAAAAACCAGCTTCAACTTCTTCACAACCATTCTTGATTGAGTTATCTTAATTCATCGGTCATTCTGGTTTTATTTTCTGTTTCATGTTTCTGATACTGCACTCTTTTCTTTGGTACGTTCCAGGTGGCAGCCCTGTTATGCAAGGGGATAAGTGGTCATGTACAAAGTGGATACACGCTATCGAAGTCAAATATTCTTAAGATTTGTTTGTTTCAGAGCCAATCTGAAATTAATCTATCTTATGGCAAATATGTTTACTCTTTAGACCATTTCAACAACAAAATTCCTAACATGCACGTTCATATTTTTTAGTCTTACTGTAGATTTATGAAACTGCTATGTTAGCACTTGGTATGCAATATACTATATACACTTATCATTTGACATTGATGTAAACACTGAAGAAATATAACACCAACATCTTGTCCAAATAAAAAGTTGGTATTCTCTCTACTATATACCAAGTAAATGTTTAGAAGTTACTCCCCACTACTTTAAATCTTTCCATTTGAATTAGAAAAAAATATAAAAGTAGCACTAAATGAAATTAATAATATTTAAATTAGTTCATCCTTTCAATACATTAAATTAATTCAATAAATTTATTAATTTCTCATTAGAAGAAAGGTCATGTGAACTAATTTTGTTAAAAAAAATAATATATCGACTCTTAAAAATTGATTACACTTTCTAATGCGAGTACTGCGTGTCAATTACTTGTATCATGAAAAGGAAAAGAAAACAAAAATCCTACAATAATACTGCAATATAGTGTCCTAGAGAAGTGGACGGAAGATTTTGAATTCAGTAAAGAGAATTTTACTAATCTGGCTATTTGGGTGAGGTTTCCAAAACTACCTGTGAAGTTTTGGGGAGAGAAGAGCCTAAACAAGTTTGCTAGTTTGGTTGGAAAGCCGATCCGAACTGATGATTGTACATTGGTTCAGGAGAAGGTTAATTTTGCGTGTGTTTTGATTGAGGTAGATATCTCTCAACCTTTGGTTAAGAATGTTAGAGTTAAAAAACCAGATGGTGATATGCTTGTGCAACCTGTGGAATTTGAATGGGTTCCGGTGTTCTGTCAGCAATGCCAAGTGCTTGGGCATGTGTGTGTGGAACCGCAGGTTACCCGGGAACAACAAATGCAGAGGCAGAGAGATAGGTTGCCACAGAATGGTAGGAGGCCTGTACAAAATCAGGGTGAATGGATACCAGTTCAACGTAGGAGACGCCCCCCTGCTGCTGAGATTAATCTAAATGAATTGGCGCCTCCTGTGATCCGGGAAAGAGTTATGGAAGGAGATCCAAATGTGGATAGAAGGAATGTTGCTAATGTCAGACAATCCAATCAGTTTGAGGTTTTGAACAATGAGAGTGACAGACATCAGGAAGGGCCTATTCAAGCCGAGAAGGGTCCTGTTTCGCAAATGCAAATTGAGGTTTGTTTTGGTGATTTTGGGCATGATGATGGTACTGCAGTACCAGGCTCCTCGCATTTTAATCAATGAGTGTTGCTACTTGGAATGTGAGGGGCTTGAATAAGTCCGAACGCCAAAAGGAGGTTTTGCAGTTTATTACTAGAAATAAGATAGTTTTGATAGGTTTAGAAGAAACAAAAGTTAAGAAAATTAAGGCTTCTGCCATTCGGAGAAGATTTGGGCCTAGCTGGGCTTTTGTTGATAATTATGATCATGCTGTAAACGGGAGGATTTGGATTGCCTAGAATACAAGTGTGCTAAATTTTCAGGTGGATTCATCTTCTTCTCAGACTGTTCATGGTGTAGCAAATTGGTTGGATGGTACTAAAACGTGTTCCATCACTGTTGTTTATGGCGAGAATCTACCAGATGGTAGAGTTGCTCTCTGGACGGAATTACATCGGTTATCTCTTTGTGTTACTGGTAGTTGGCTAGTGCAAGGTGATTTTAATAATGTGTTGATGTCAGGGGACAGAATAGGGGGTAATGAAGTTGCTGATAGTGAATGTGCACCTTTTCGTGATGCTCTTTTTGCAGCGCAGCTACAAGAGTTACCCTATAATGGTTGGGAATATACTTGGTGTAACCATCAAGACGGTAGGTGCATTTACACAAAAATTGATAGATCGTTTGGAAATTTTGAGTGGGTACAACTCTTTGGCTCACTGGTGGTTGATGTTTTGAATCCGGGGGATCAGATCATTCCCCATTGCTGTTGAGATTTAGTAATACTAGGCCTCCTCCCACAGGTCAGCAGTTCCGCTTTCTTAACTGTCTTACTGAGAATTCTGATTTCAGCAATATAGTAAGGGAAGTTTGGTCGACCCATGTTGGTGGCGTTAAGATGTATAAGGTTTGGAGCAAGTTGAAAATGCTGAAGGGGAAATTCAAAGCAATGACAAAGCATTATTCTAGGGTGGACTTGAAAATTACTGAGTTGCGAGGAAAATTAGAGGAGATTCAGACAAGCCTCCAAAGTGCTCCCTTGAATGATGAGATTTTTTCTGAGATGACTTCAACTCGGTGTGAATTAAATAGGTGGCTCCTAATTGAGGAGAAAATTCTCAAGCAGAAATCGGAGATTCATTGGCTTAAGTGGGGAAATGGGAACAATAAATTTTTCTATGCCAATCTCAAAAGCCGAAGGAAAAATGGTATTTCTTTTCTGGTTGATGAAAATGGTAGGAATCTCATTGAGGCGACAGACATCCAACATGAGGTACGTAATTTTTATATCAACCTTCTTGGAACTACTGCTAGTACTACTAGAGGGATTGATGCAAGAGTTGTACAACTTGGGCCGGTTCTGAATCTTGAGCAGAGAAGGGCTCTTGTCGCACCAATCTCTAATCTGGAAATCAAAGCAGCTCTTGACTCTATTGGTAATGACAAGGCGCCGGGAATTGATGGATACACATCTCACTTCTTTAAACAGGCTTGGAGCATCATCGGTGATGAGGTATGTAATGCTATACGTGATTTCTTTGTTTCTGGGAAGTTGCTGCGTTCTGTCAATACTACTTTGATAACTCTTTTGCCAAAAACAAATTCTCCCACTTCTATCAAGGAATATCGGCCCATAGCTTGTTGTACGGTTCTCTACAAGATAATTTCAAAAATCCTCACGAATAGAATGAGTCCCGTAATGAGTTATTTGGTGGGGAAAGAGCAAGCAGCATTTGTGCCTGGGCGGTTCATTCATGATAATACCATCATGGCTCAAGAGATAATAAGGGGGTATGGTAGAAAGAATTTATCTCCGAGGTGTATGATCAAAATGGACCTCCAGAAGGCTTACGACTCTGTTCAATGGGATTTTGTGGAGAATCTGTTAAGGCAATTGGGTTTCCCACTTCAGTTTGTACACTGGTTGATGACTTGTATGCGGACTGTCTCTTATCAGGTGTGTCTGAACGGTGAGCTTCTGGATCCCTTTCCCGGAAAAAAGGGTTTGCGACAAGGCGATCCTGTATCTCCTTATCTATTTGTGCTCTGTATGGAGTACCTTGGACGGTTGATGAGTACTCTCTCTACGCAAGGCCAGTTTAGGTATCATCCAAATTGTGATAAATTGAAGATAACGCATTTGACTTTCGCGGATGATCTCCTATTCTTTTCTAAAGGAACAGAAGCTTCCATCTTGGCTCTTTTGGATAAGTTTGAGTTGTTTAGTATGACTTCTGGACTAGTTGCTAACAAAAGGAAAAGTGAAATCTATTTTGCTGGTTTGGGTGAAGACAGAAGGCAGGCTATTTCAGCTCGAACTCATCTTCAAGAAGGGAAATTACCGTTTCGCTATCTTGGGGTTCCATTGAATGCGAAGAGGCTTACTGTTCTGCAATTTCAGCCTTTAATAGAGAAGCTGCTTGTAAAAGTTCGACATTGGACAGCAAGTTTGCTCACGTATGGGGGGAGGCTTCAGCTGGTAAAAAGTGTCCTTTACGCCATTCAAAATTACTGGAGCCAGGTTTTCTTGCTACCTAAAAAGGTAATGGTTGCTATTGAGGGTGTTTGTAGAAAGTTTTTGTGGACGGGGGATATAAATGAAACCCACAAGGCCCCTGTAGCATGGGATAGTCTCTGTCGACCCAAAACAGAAGGGGGATTGGGCCTTGTGCATATGCCCACTTGGAACAAGGTTTATATGTTGAAGCTGTTATGGGCAATTCAAAGAAAGGAGGATAAGATGTGGATTAAATGGATGCATCTTTATTATATAAAGGACCGAGATTTCTTGCAGATGGAGGCCCCTGCGCAGGCATCTTTTCTGTTCAAGAAAATCATTAAAACTAGGGAGTCGATTATGGGGAATGTTTTATGGACGCAACAGCTTGGGCAAGCAAAGTTTGAAATGTCTAGGGTATATAATATTATCCGACCTCCTACGGAGAAAATTCAATGGAGGGAACTGGTGGTGAATTCAATGGCTACGCCCAAAGCACAGTTCATTCTTTGGCTTACTCTTTGGCGCAGACTTTCTACTAAAGTTCGGTTGCTACAGTATAATAGTACCATCGACCCCATATGCTGTTTTTGCGGCTTGGAAGAGAAACAACAGAGCATCTCTTTTTCGAGTGTGCTTTTGTTCACTTGGGTTTTGAAGCAGTTATGAAATGGGTTGGAGTCGATCCTTCAAGAATCCGAAATTTGTTTTGTTTCCCTGCTATGGTGAAAGGTAAGTCTCCAAAGGCCCGGTTTTTGAAGACATTGGTGACAGAATTTGTATATGCGTTTTGGTTAGAACGAAATTATAGAATTTTCCAGGATGTTAGAAGACCGGCTAATGTCATTTTGCGGGACGTTGCTCACTGCACATTAGCAAGGTGTCAATTTTCCAAAAAAATGATTCAGTTTTGTAACCATCTTATTAGTTACCCTGTGATAGTGGTTGGATAGTTTGGTAGCATATAGTTTACTTACTGGATTTGTCTCCAGCTCTTTTTCTGTAATTTGTGAAGGGCTTCATTGATCACTTGGAATGAAAAAGCTATTTTGTTCCAAAAAAAAAAAAAAAAAAAAAAGAAGGGGATCCAGCGTTACAAGCAGTTCGTGAAGTTCAATTAATCAACAAATCATACTATCATCTGACCGACAGATTAAGAGCGTACAATCTGTTACTCTAAGTGATCCTCCGAGACCCACAGGCACGAGGAGAATAAGTGAGTACAAGACATCCGTTATCAATGGCCTATAACTCGGCTATGGCTGTACACATAGCACACTGCTATAGCAGCCACCTTACAAGAAAAAGAAAAATAATTGAAGTTAGAGATTAGTTCTTCAAAACCTATCAAGTTCTAGAACATAAATCCTATCTTTAATCAGACAAAAAGAACATAACCTAAGTAGTAATTTACTCTGAAAGATGAGGGGGTGTTGTAAATAACATTATTATTAGTATCTATGTTACTGATTTATCGTACTCTTCTTATTTATAGTTTGTATAGACATTGTTTAGGAATAGATTCTATTACTAGGCCAACTCTATTCCTTGTACAAGTCTTTCCATTATTACTAGTACATATATATATATATGTGCCAGCCCTGTGGAGGCCTAACAGCGAGCCATAGCAATACAGGTACAAATGTTCTGTGGATACCTGTTTGATCATCGGCGGCGGCTGTTGGATTTGAATATGTCACCAGGGATGATGTACGTAATTTTTTATTTTTTTCAAGATTGTTTCTGTGAATTTTCATATCTATTTTTAATATCCGGCAAACCATGTATTTTTCATAAGTAATTGCTGCTCCATATGCTTCTGAATATATATAATGCTGTAGTTCTATTTTGCCTGTTCTGTTCCTGATAGGGCGATTTGGTACATAATTTATGAGTTCGTTCTTGTACTATTGTTCTTTAAATTTTGAGCATGTATTATTAATGAATGGTTGCTTTGAACAAAAAAGCGTACCGGACGATGATGAAAAACAACAAGGATTGCGGACAGAGGTCCTGTCAGTGGAGCCTAGAGTTTCTCTCATTCATAATTTCTTGGTGAGTTGTTGGATACGTACTTTTCATAAGACTAGCAAGTGAAGTAGCTAGCAATATTGTACAGTACTATATAATTACGAATGAATGAAGATTCGTTCCATCAGTTTCAGTTTGTTTACAAGTATGAATTAAGTAATCACACAGACCGATCCTTCTATGCGTGCAGTCTAACGAAGAATGTGAGCACTTGATAAATATTGCCAGACCTCACATGGCAAGGTCAAAAGTCAACAGCAATATCACGGTGCCAGTGAACTAAGCAAGTCTGTTTCTAAACTCTCCATCAGTACCGGTGTAGTGAGAAAGTTTGTTTCTAAACTCTGCATCAGTACGGTGTAGTGAGCAAGTCTGTTTCTAAACTCTCCATCAGTACCGGTGTAGTGAGCAAGTTTGTTTTCTAAACTCTCCAGCTCGTTTGTTGTACGTATATCTATTTTCGTTACTTACTTTTATCTGAATTTCGGAACCATCCAAACTTTTAGCCGCCGTACGAGTTCTGGAACCTTCTTGAAGAGAGGACAAGATGAAGTTGTCAAAGTTATTGAGAAGCGAATCGCTGATTTCATCTCCATACCTATAGGTAAGACATTGCATGTATAGATAATAGTGATCAACAAGAAACACAGATTTTCCTGATACGGTGGTTAATTATGTGAAATTTGTTGTCGACAGAGCGTGGAGAAAATTTACAAGTGCTGCACTATGCAAAAGGGACAGAAATTTGAGCCCCATCTCGACTGCTTTTCCACTAATATACCTGAAAATGGAGGCCAGCGTATAGCTACTTTCTCATGTACTTGTAAGTTCTCAAACTGCTTGCTAATTATTGATCTGGTATTCAGGGACTGGTTTTCAGAATGCTAGTGCCTTATGGCCCTTATCATCATCATC
>JAHHQI010000824.1:0-23989 GCA_028274465.1 Plantago ovata | reverse complement strand
TACTCCAGTCACTTTTCCCATTAGACGGTTACATCCCATAACGGAACATTTTAATATAACTATTCCACCTACCTCCACATTTGTTTGGCTGTTTCTGTTAGTCATCATTCTTATAACTGTAATATCTGTTCCAATAAATTAAAGTTCTCATCATTTCTTGCTATTTTATACTTTTCAGAAATAGATAAGGCCTAAGGGGCAACCTTTGATTGTAATTCCAGCAACCACCCAACCACTGACTAAAACTGTTTGTTAAACTCTTGTTATCGTCTCTTTTAACTTAGGGAGAGACCGGACTAATTTGCAATTTACCATGCCAACTGAAAATTCGCGGATCCTCCAACCCAACTTGACCCGGTTGTTTTGATTTCGGGTTAAAAGATAAATTTCGCCATTCTTTCTTTCTTTATCATCTTTCTCGCTCTCTTTCTCCATCTCTACTGGTTCTCCACCTCTACTCCGCCGCCTGTCTAGCACAATATGATGCACTGAAGAAGATCCCTTCATCCAAGGGACCGAAAAAAGCATTCATCAACACTTCTCAATCAGCCCGGAGTTGAAAAATTGGGCCCCCAATTGAACCATGAGTTTCTCAATCGGCAAGAGTTGTAGAGATAAAGAGGAAAATAAAGTGGAGCCTTCAATGGCATAAGCCTTTTCGATCGGCAATATGTACTGTAATTTTGTCGTCGTATCTTAATTCATGCGAGTTTTCTTTGAAAGTATGTATGTCCTAGAGACAACCATATTTAGGGACAAATGTACTTTATCAAAATCAACAGTAATTTATACTCCCTCCGTCCCAGAGCAGTTGCACAATTTGCTTTTGGGCACAGTCTTAGTGTTGAAATATTCCAGCCCGCTTTTACGAACTGGAGCGGCCTAAGAGCGCGATAGAGCTCTAAAAGACTGTCCCTCAAAGGGCTCGACCACCCTTCCAGGTACGTCACCGGAGGGTGGCTCGACCAGGATTGTGGGGTCGCCCTCCAAGAAAGCTCACAAAGGACAAGCTGACAAGGCGACTAAGAACCATCTCTAGGAGCGACCACCCCTGGTGGTCGATCAAGGACCTTACGTCAGGAAATACCCTCAAGGGATAGCTAGGCAGAGTCCTACTCGAGCAAGGATCATGAGGAAGGCTCGAGCACCTAGGTCGACCACAATGGTCGGTCCTAGGTGGTCCACCTTCCAGAAAGATCCATCAAGTCTCGAAATGCCTAGAATGCCCTCCCAAACCCAAGGTCAGATGTTTGGGTCAAAGCCCATGGACCTCCTTAATGGGCTTGGGCCAAAGGAGGCTTCAATCTCAGACGGACACTTGTCACGATCCTACACAAAGTTACAATAAAATACTATCAGTATATAAGGAGACCTCATTCAAGATCCCAAGGTAATCAAGACTCCCTTACACTCAATATTTCTCTCACTAGGGAAGCCTTCAACTCCCTACTCGTAAAGTCGACACTCCGGTCTGATATCCGACAGACCGGGTAAAAGACACTAACCCCCTTTCCTAGTGGATTTCAGGTACTGAAGGATTTTATAATTATACTCAAGGAACATCCTTTGAGTAGAAACTGAAGTGTTACCCTTTGAAGAAGACTCAAGACGAATTAGACAGTGAACGAATTACCCTTCAACACAAAAAATAAGGAGAATAGTTAAATATTGAGTTATATTGATAGTGGGTGTTCTTTTACTTTAGGGGGATTTGTGTCCACAAAAATATGTTGATGGAATATAAAATTATTAAAACCATGTCCAATATGGCAAAGAAATGAAATGGTGCAACTCTAACGGGACGCCCAAAATGGCTAAATGGTGCAACTGTTCTGGGACGGAGGGAGTATATGTTTGTTTATTCATGTTTATGTTTACTTATATATATGTGTATTTTACACGAGGCAATTAGCATGTCATATGTATCTGGTTGTTAGTATGGATATCAAACATGTCCCCGTGGTTATATGATCATCACATATTTGTGGGAGATCGTGACATGTCATATATCCCAAAATAACCCGTGGCACCCCGTTGGACGTATCTACCTCGTACTCGGGTGTAAGCATTGGTTTCAGCTAAAGTACATTACTCAATATATGTGATGGTAAAGTCTCGAGAATCTAAGGACTATCTTACATCACTTCATCAACTACCGCTACTACCATAGACACATAGGTATAGTTCATACATCAAATGGATTTCACGGTGGATTTACCATGTTCTATTTCAAACAACCATGCGCCCGTTATGAAAGACCTAGTCCATTACGTGGATGTGGGATCGACCACACTCCATCTAATGAGATGTAACGTCACAACGCATGCTAGCCTCAGTGCATCATTTGTACCCCTATCCAAATGACTATCGATTACGGTAAACATAAACATGACTAAACAACATATACACATATACATACATATACATACATATATATATATATATATATATATATATATATATATATATATATATATATATAACTGAATGTGATCAAGTACCATTTATCCCTAATGTGGTTATCTCTAGGACATACATACTTTCACAACCAGCTACAGAGCTACCAGAATCTGTGAAAAACATACTTGAAGAATTCATGATGTCTTTAGTGAACCTAAGGGATTGCCACCTGCTAGCGACATTGAACACTAGATTGAAATGTAAGAAGAAGCAAAGCTAGTCTACATGAGACCATATAGATATTCACATATATTGAAAAATGTAGTAGAGAGGTTGGTTGAAGAAATGCAGGATCAAGGCCTCAAAGCACCCAGTTCAAGCCCGTTTGCAGCTCCGGTGTTACTTGTCAAGAAGAAGGATAACACTTGGCGCATGTGCGTAGACTATCGCAAGCTGAACGACATCACTATTAAGGACAAATTCCCAATGCCGATGATATAAGACTAGCTTGTTGTCAGAAATGAATGGGGCCACTTTATTTTCAAAATTGGACTTGAGGCAGGGATATTTCAAGTTATGTTCAAGGAAAGTGGCAAATGCAAGACTGCCTTCGTCACTCACCATTGACAGTACGAGTTTAGAGTGATGCCATTCGGTTTGACTAACGCTCCAGCAACGTTTTAGAAGATGATGAATCAAATATTTGCTTCCTTGATCAGAAAATGTGTACTTGTATTTTTTTATGATATTTTAATATATATTCCAACTGAGACTTTGCATGCCAGTCACTTCAAATAGGTGCTACAGCTACTCAAGGAGCACAAGTTTTACACCAAGAAATCTAAATGCGGCTTTGGCATGGATCACATTGATTATCTGGGTTATGTAATTGCAGGAAATGGTGTGGCAACTGACCTAGAAAGGTGAAGGCTATGTAGATTGGCCGGTCCCCACAACATTACGAGCATTGAGAGCTTTCCTTGGGTTGACAGGTTATTATAGGAGGTTCATACAAGGCTATGGTGGTATAGCAAAGCCACGTACTGATTTGACCAGGAAAAGGAGGTTCAACTGGGGAGAGCAACTCATTGGCCTTTGAGGCTTTAAAGAAGAAATGATTGAAGCACCAGTCTAGCTTTACCTAACAAAGTTCCATTTATAGTAGAAACAAATGCTTGTATGCCTGGGATTGGAGCCGTGCTGCTACAAGGGAAGAAACCAATAGTTTTTTCAGTCAAGCCTTGTCTCCGAGAAGTCAAGCTTTATGCAACTATGAAAAGGAGTTGTTGGCAATTATGTTCACTATTGGGAAATGGTCGAGCTACTTAATTGGAGCTCCTTTCATTATTCGAACGGATCAATTGAACCTTAAGTACTTGAGAGAATAAAAGATAGTGAATGTGTTGCAACAAAGTGGTTATATAAGCTGATGGGATAGAATTTCACTATAGAATACAATCCTGGGAAAGCATATATTGTGGCTGATGCTTTGTCCAGACAGTCTGAACAAGAAGAAGAGAATAGGCCATAAACGGACAATGCTCACTTGTTACTCGTATGTAGACGAAATCATTTCTAGCTATGAAGGGGATGAGGAAATTTCAGAACTGGTTGCTCAAGTATTACTCAACATCAGGCCCAGAATCATGCAAATTATCCATTCTTCTGCCATGGGAGGTGAAAGTACTAAATGATCTAACTTGAACATTATACTAGACAGAATCACCTATGTTGTGAGAACACAGTTCACAACACGACTGATCAGAGATTATAAAAATGAAAACAAATATAGAGGAAAGTAAAGAACAAGAGAAATATTTTCTCAGGTAATATTCTATCACTTGGAGCACAATGGCTAAATCACTAGTTTGAAAAGATACAAAGTATGAAATACCTCGATCTATACCGACTAGCTTAAACACAAGTAAGAACTTAATGAACTTGACAAGTCTAAACCTAATAAACTGAATACGAGATACAACAGAGCTAAACTATAAAGCTTGTGAAATACTACAGAATAAACCATATGGAACAATTGCTAATTAAACTCTCGGTTTCTGTAGTCGTGAAGTCGAAACTCTTCTCCAATATATATAGTGTTGTGGAAATTCTTCAGATGTTCTTCACTTTGGTATGAACGTGTATCCAACAGATCATTTATTAATTAAGACGTTCTCATCAAGCTAGCATATTATGGAGATCTTCCCTTATCATGAACCATTTGTCCAGATCCCTAAAATATTGAAACTCTTCTTTGATTCTTTTCCTTTATCGACCCAACTATTCAAGGACTTTTCTTTGTTTGATTCCATCGTTTTCCAAGACATATATACACATCAATAATAACCAAAATCGTGGAACCAATTATGTGAATAAAGAAAAGCAAAACTAATTAAAATTCCAATCGTATTTATAAAAATTGTCATATCGTGTTATAGTGTGTGTTATCATAACACATAGATGTTGTTAACACAACAAAGTGTTATAATAATACTGACACAGTGTTTGAACAATACAAGCTATAACACCACAGTTCCTACTCTAATAGGAGGTCACTCGAGCATTCATAGTAGCTATCTGATGGCCAAGGCTCCTTTCTATTGGAAGGGCATGAAGAGAGACTTCGCGAAATATATCTTGGGTTGTGACATTTGTAAACAATGTAAGGACGAGTCAGTGGAAACCCCTGGCCTTCTTCAACCATCAGAAATACCCTGTGCACCATGGACACAATTTTCTTTGGATTTCATCACGGTGCTACCTAAATCCGATGTCAAGGATGTATTTGGGTGATAGTTGATAGACTGACGAAGTATGCACATTCCATCTCTTTATCACACCCATATTCTGTGGAACAACTGGCTGATAAATACCTAAAGCAAATCTACAAGTTACCTGGAGTCCCAGAGTCCATTGTTAGTGATAGAGATGTTGCATTTCAGAGCTCCTTCTGGAAAGAGCTTTTTAAGATGCAGGGACTAAACTCTCCATGAGTACAACACACCATCCTGAGTCTGATGGGCAGACTAAACGAGTTAAATCGATGCCATGAAACCTACTTGAAGTGTATGATACACAATCACCCTAAAAAGCTTTCATTAAGGTCCCTTATCTACAAACAACATGTTCTTCTGCTCAGGGATTATACAGGAACGACACCAGATGGTTCAAGTGCTTAGGGAGCATCTGACACAAGTTCAAGAGCGTATGAAATTTTATGCTGATTCTAAGCGTACGAAAAGGTCATTTAATGTGGGAGACTGGGTATTTTTAAAGATACAACCGTTCAAGCATGGAAATACATTGTTGAGGAGGCCAAAAAAGTTTTCATAAAATATTTGGTCCTTATAAGATTATAAAACGTATTGGTCATGTGGCGTATCGGCTACAACTTCCTCCAAGATTGAGAATGCATGACGTGTTCCACGTATCCTTGCTTAAAGGGAAAATCAAGAACCAATATAGCCCCAATCTTGTTCTTCTTGAGGTAGATCAAATGGTTGTCCCCGAGTTATCCAGTAGTTGTATTAGCCTCAAGAACAATCAAGGTGCGCAATAAAATGGAAAATGAAGTCCTAGTTCATTGGAGTAATTTGTTGCTCGAAGATGTAACTTGGGAACGAGTATCTGTGATGAAAATTCAATTTCTTAATTTTGTATAGCCTTGAGGACAATTCAATTTTCATGGGAAGGCACTGTTGTGTTTGTCCTTTTCTAGCTCGTCCATTTTATTGTCAATTCGGGAGCGTCGTAAGTCGTCTTTACTGCACGAAATTACCATCTCGGTAATTTTCTAATAATTACTCCCTCCTATCACATATATTTGTCGTTTGGAACTATTCACACAAATTAAGAATGCCTAATGAAGACCTATGCAATCATGCCTCTAATTACTTTGGATTAATAGAATAATACATATTCTTTTTCAGATTAATAATAAATTAATAATAAAAAGAGATTCTTTCAGTATTACTATTCATTTCTCTCCATCTTCTTCAACCTCTCGCTAAGTTTGAATATTTAGCACCATGAATTTCTCTAAAATATGCGCGATGAATTTCTCTAAAAGTTTTTGCCATGATTTTTTTACCACTCTCAATAAAAAAAGAAGGTGAATAAAAAAAAGAGATAGCAGTATACGTGCGACCGTTGTCGGTCTAAAACGACAAATATTTGGCAAAGGGTTAAAAATCTAAAACGTCAAATAATAATGATAGGAGGGAGTACTAAGTGAGTGTTTGCAAATGCTTTTAGGAGATACTTTTGGTTTACTTTACTAAAAGTTAAATAAAAGTTGATTTTCATCAAAAGTGATGGGTGTTTGGTATTTTAATCTAAAAGCATTTTAAAATTATAGAATTAGAAGTTATAGTGCTTGGTAAATTCAATTAAAGTACTAATTTTCAGTTTCAAAATAGTTACAAACTACTAAAAGCAAATAGAAGCATCAATTTACATGCTTCTCAACTTCTGACGGTTACTTGCTTTTTTAGGAGAAGTTGTAAAATAAAGCATTGAAAAACTACTTTTACCACTTCAAAATTACAAAATTACTTTTTAAACATTTGCAAACACTTACTAAATAGGTAAGAAAAGCTGTTAGAGACCAGCTACAGAAAAAGACTCTGTACTCTCTCTAAAATTTGCGCCATGCCATGAATTGTTTTTTTTTTACCACTCTCAATAAAAAAGAAGGTGAATAAAAAAGAGATAACAGTATACGTGGGGCCGTTGTCGGTGTAAAACGACAACTATTTTGGCAAATGGTTAAAAATGTAAAACGTCAATTAATAATGATATGAGGGAGTACTAAGTGAGTGTTTGCAATTGAGTTTAGGAGATACTATTGGTTTACTTTTGCTAAAAGTTAAAAAAGTTGATTTTAATTAAAATTGATGGGTGTTTGGTATTTTAATCTAAATTAATTTAAGATCACATAATTAGAAGCTATAGTGTTTGGTAAATTCAGTTAAATCACTAATTTTCAATTTAAAAATAGTTACAAATTGCTGAAAGTAGGTAATGTCATCAATTTACATGCTTCTCAACTTCTGGCGGTTACCTGCTTTTTTCAGGAGAAATTGCAGCAGAAGTTGTAAAATGAAACACTGAAAAACTACTTTTACTACTTCAAAAACATTTGCAAAAACACTTACTAAATACTTACTAAATAGGTAAGAAAGCTGTTAGAGAACCAGCTACGGAAAAAGGAGTTTTTTACCAAATGATACCACAATGGTAACACATTAGCATGTTAGACACAAGCACAGATTCATGAACCAAATGATACTATATGGACAAAGGTAGCATGCTTTTGACCCAATTGGAAACAAATTTGGTCCAATTTGGCATGGGGAGGTACGACAGCGATGTGTGTTCTCTGTGCGTCCACGCCGCTCGTTGCATGGTGTGAGATCACGGGCTGACTTTTTACACACTCCAGTAACAATTCTGTGGTCGGTAAAAATATCGGCATACAAAACTCAAAAGAAATTTGAATTCCAGCCGCACAATCAAAATTCTATTTCATCCCCAAATCAAGCCACCGCGAAACCCTTGCTCGATAGCACAACTATGGGCGACGCCGCCCAACCTGTAATACTCATTCTTAATACGCCATCAATCAATCTGTCGTACCAATCGACGGATTTTAGTTGTCTTTCCGATTTCCTTGCAATCGCGACAAGTAAGTTCCTTGAAACACCGATGGAGCTGTTTTCATTCAAGTATGCTATAGGTAGCTGCACTAATTGTTCGTTGTCATCTGAGACTGAATTCGAAGCCATGCTTATATTGGCTAGGATGTTCACCCCCTCTAGTTAACATACATCTTAATACACTGGGTGTAACAATTTCACAAGTTTCCACTCAACCCACTGCACAAACACCACCAGCACCGTCGAGCACACTACTCATGCTACTGCAACCACACAGTCAATGTCTCACCAGGATGATAGAAATTGTGTACACAAATCATCCGAACTTACACCAAACATAAAGAATAAACCAATCCAAGAAGTGGTTGTGCAACCTCGCCGTTTTGGTGACTTCTGTATTTCTGAATACGAGCACATATTAGCAGGCGATGGTTGTGAATCTGTCGCTCAAACGGCACGAAACTCACCACGGAGTCGCCGGGATGACCAAATCCTCACACAGAACACAAAAACACCCACCACAGGTCAGGTCACACAAGGTCGTCGGTTTGGTGATTTCTGTATATCTGAGTAGGAGGACATACTAGCAGGCGATGGTTGCGGTCTTGATCAGTCTGTGTCACAAAACAAACCTGCCTCACCACTAAGTCAGGTCTCAACACAGAGCAAGCCAGATTACACACAATCACACAACAAGGCAACCACACACACCACACACTCGACCCCAACTGATTTTGTGCAACCTCATCGTTTTGGGGATTTTTGTGTATGAGGACATTCTAGCTGACGACAATTTCGGTGCTCGAGAGGCTTTGTTTAAGGGTTTCGAAGAAGCTAGTAGTGATAATGGAGACTGTTCAGAAGAATATGAATTCGGAAATGATATGGAATCGAACAACAGTGGAGATGACAGTGTTGAATCGTGTGGAGCAGAAACACCACTAGAACAGGTCCATTCCACTCAGGAATCACAAAAAGGGACACCTACATCAAGTAATTCATACGGGAAGGCTAGTACGACCAGGAAGCGTCCTCGTAATGATATGGAAGGAAATGGAGATTGGTCTCAGGGTATATTTGCTCAGACCCCTACCTATGATATCTGTAAGCCCCCAACAGAAAGGTTGCTTATGTCTAAGGAGTGGGTTAGGAATATTACAGGTGTGGGACAGTCTTTTCCTAATGGGGTGGAAGAGTACAGAATCGAGCTCAAAAAATACTCATCCAAGCTAGGCTTCCATTTCAAGTGGCGGAGGAATGAGGAGGTACACGAAGGTTGAATGTCGAATGCGTGCGTCTGATGGATGTCAGTGGTTTATCAACACTACCAGAGATGACATTACTCTCGCCATGGTCATCAAAAAGGCAAACCTGGTTCATACCTGCAGATTATCAGTCATGCGGAACGACACCACACGGATGGGGGCAAAACTTGTCGCAGGATTGATACAGGAGAAAGTCAGGGATAAACCTACAATCAACCCATGTGATGTTAGAGCCGACTTGCTTCTCACACATGGGTTTCATCTATCGTATAGCAAAGTATGGAGAGGGGTTGAGGTGGCAAGGTCCAACATATTCGGGAGTTACATAACATCATTTGATGAACTAAGGTGGTACTCTGAGGCTATTCTGACAACCAATCCAGGTAGCATTGTAGACTTACGAGTTCATGCGGACAGCAACAAGTTCCACAGGTTCTTCTTCGCTTTCAAGGCGTCACTCGAAGGATTCCGTTACTGCAGACCCATTCTGTTTGTAGATGGTACGTTCATGAAGAGCAGGTATAAGGGTACAACCTCGTAGCTACTGCCAAGGATGGAAACCAAGGTCAGATTCTAAACTCAACTTATATTTGATTCATTATGTCAGTTGAATCATCCATTTTTTGTTTAGAATTATGCTGTTATTCATAGTCCCCTTCTTGTTGCGAAGTCTAGTGGTTTGCACTGTATGCATCTTTGATTATGCTGACTAACCATGTGCACAACCCTAACTTGACATAAAAAAACATGGTGTCCTTGTTAATATACAAAGACGATATATGTTACTTGACGTTACATAAAAATCAAGGGAATTATATTCAGTTTCATTTCTATTTTCACAGCAGATGTCTTAATATCTAACCAGATCATTGTTTCTTCATGTAATCTTAGGGTTATTCCCAGTCGCATTTGCTATTGTTGACAACGAGAATACATCTAACTGGGAGTGGTTCATAAAGTTACTTCAAGAACACATCTACCACCCACAAGAAATAATGTATGTGTCTGACAGAGCGGGTGGGATTCTGAAAGTTTTCGACATAGTTTACAAGAACAAGCCCTTGCACTTCTATTGTCTTTACCATATCATGAAGAACCTGAGAACAACTTTCCTAAGAGCAGGAACACCGAGAAGTTCCGCAACATCCTGTGTTGGATGCTTCGAGAGATAGCATACGCACCAAACATGCGTCTTTATGAGACAACACTCGAAAATTTCTATAAATATGGTGGTCAACCTGCTAGGGACTGGATGACAGACCTTCCATCTGAAAGATGGTGTGTTGCGTTCTCTCCCGATCTGATCCGTTATGGCGAGATGACAAGCAATGCGGCAGAATCATTCAATAATGGATTCTCACTGCCCGTTCACTACCCATCACATATATTATCGACAGCATAAGGTCTCAACTTATGGCATGGTTTGTTGAGCGACGTGCGGAAGCTCAGACATGGACAGGAGCCATGACGCAATTCATGGAAGCCAAATGGAACATGTACGAGGGTGTAGAATCCTCTTGGACAACAGAAGTTTCTATTCAAGGCACCAAGTTCCTAGTTCACTCAGACCCGTCAACAACTGTAAGTGAAAGGTCATACTCAATTGCGTTCTAAGTAGCAATATTCTAAATATCATGATTAGACTAACAGGCTACTTGCACACGTTTGCAGGTAGACTTGGTTGAAAAGACCTGTACGTGCAACCAGTGGCAAGTTCTTGGGTTCCCATGTCCACACGCCATAGCCGTCATTTCTAGGGAAAGGATTGATTGCCGCGATCTGGTTGATCCATACTACTTTGTGGATTGCTACAAGAAGGCATACTCATTAGACATCAATTCTATACCTACGACTGAAAAATTCGAGTTCATTGACATGGACACAACTCAAAGATCATGCCACCAAACATGCAGAAAGGAGCAGGGCGACCACAAGAGAAAAGACTACGAGTTAGGAAGACGAAGCTGGTCCGAAAATTTATCTGCAGAAGATGTGGAAAACTTGGACGTCACTATTGGAGCACATGCAGGGAGGCTCTGAATGCACCAAACCCAGATCACCAAGACGAAGGAACTGGCAATATACAAGATTGATACTCAGATTCCATTGGCTGTTTCAGTTTTTTTTTTTTTGAAAGCAATAATGCACAATTGATACACTTTATGCACATCTGGCTAGATGGATCCATATTTTTTGAGCTGTAAGCTAATTAAAGTTGTGGGACAAACATAGTCATGGTTGGTGGTTTTCAAACTTTGAAACCCATTGGTGTTCTTATCAACTCCAATCAATGGCAATATTTTCTATGTTTACTGGATGTCATCCAGATATAGCACCATTTTGTTGTTTCTCATTTGAACCTTCTTAGCATGTGATCTATCCAGACCTAGGCACAGATCGTGATGAAAATTAGTAGCGGCTTGTGGGTTATCTAGTCAAGAGTCTGCAACCACTTTTCATCCTTTATTTGAAGAAGTCTGGCATATACTGGACAAACACAAACTTTCCCTTTAACAATGAAGCGAAGTAGGGAGAAATGAGCTAAAAAATATATTCAAACGAAATATCAAGAAACAAACTTCAGAGTAGTGGCTGGCCTTAAGAAATTCAACATAGACTCAAAGATAGAGAACAAACTTGAGAATCTTATCAGTTTCAGACATAGAAAAAAAAAACAAAAAATCTAACAACAGTTTTCTTATTAAGCCATAGATGGAAGTTTCAGGCGCCATAACACGGGGACTGATTCTGTCGAAGTGTACCAATCTTCGCCTGTTGTCTCCATCTCCCACAAAGCAACAGGTCCAACCTGATCCTTATACCACTGTTTCTCCAGAGCCATATTGTAAAGATCTCCAAGCTTGAATGGCCCAACGAGTGGAGGGATCTCTACTGGAATTGAATATCCTGTCGTGTGATCAGCCTCCTTGTCCTGAGCAAATACAGCCACAACCAGGGACTCATAAGCATCCGCGTTGTACCACATAGCAGTGATGTCTGAGTCGTCCTGAATCACTCCAAGTCCTCCCGGGTACTGTGTTCCATGCCTATGGTACCAGAAACGCTCAGGGCATTCACCATTACCGTCAGCAACAATTTTCATCATAGCCTTTAGAAGGTCGAGGAGGGTGAAAATAGATGGAACACAGTTGTGGATATATCGAGTGTAACCCCCATTGTAAAAAAGCCCAAGCTGAGGTAGCTTATCCCAACGACCACCAATCTTAACGATAACTGTTTTCTAATCAGCAGTGGGGCCTGTTAAATTTTAACATACAGAAGTAGATTAATTACAACAAAGATCAATCTATATTAATCCAAGGTTGAAAACTAGTCATCAATTTGATTCCATTGGTTTTTCAAACCATTACCTATCACTCCAGATCCATCTTTAGGAAAGTTTATATGCAACCATCTCAAAACAATACTTGGGAGATTGAACATACATAACATCGATGAAGATAAAGCAAATTTGAATGTGAACAAGGTTGATACAGCAGAATTTAATGCATAAACACGGGGCACAGACAGATAGCTATCCTTGACTTATGAAAACAAATGCCAATTGAATTTAAGGGCAAAGGATTCGAAGCTTACTCACCCCTAATTGTTCTTGGGAGCACTAGACTCCCAATAGCTCTTTTCTCTGTTCCTTTTTTTCGGTCGCCCTCTACCCCTCTTCTGACCACTGCCAGAAGTAGCAAGTTGCTTGCTCAACTCTGATGGTCCAGCATGAGATGCCTCCATTCTTGGAAATCCTTGTAAATGAAATGTGCAGAGAATTGTGGTTTAATCTTCAGAGATGTGAAAAGACTTCTGGTGTGAATGAAGTCTTTATGTATCTCACATACTTTTATTCAATGATGTAGATGAGAATATGGAAAAACACAAAATAAGTTCAAATGATTTTGCTCTGCAGATTCATCATGAACATCGATTGACGTTCTGCTATTAATGACTGTTAAGCGTGAGGAAGTAGGTGAAATCTTATTGGATGGTAAAGCTAGATGTGAACTGTCAAGACATTTCGTGGGGTGGTCAAGACATTTGTTAGGAAACTTGTAATTTTGATGAGCAATTAACCATGCTAAATTAAGAACAGTCCAGTAATTAGTACTCTTAAGGTCCATAGGATTTTAGATTTTTAAAAAAGGACATTGTAAAAGAGGAACGTTTGCTGATGACTTAGATAGGTGTTAGATAAGTTATTTCTTATGTGGATGACGTACTTTAATTTCTGTGAAGAAATTAATTTATTGACACTTTGCATATGATGTATTTTATTTTCTGAAAAGAAAATATCTTATTGATGCTTAGCTTTAATGTATCTTATTTTCTGAAAAGAAAATGACCTATTGAAGCAATTTGCTGAAGATGTATTTTGTTTATTACAAACAAATTATTGAAGCAAATAAGAAACCGGTCAGAATCTTGAAGACTTTTGAAGATCTGAAGACTTGAAGACTTGAAGACTTGAAGATTGCTGAAGACTGGTAAGGCACGTGTTGCTCAGAAAGTGAAATTTCAGCAACAGCATTGCATAAGTGAAAATATGAAAGACAGAGTAGGTTGTGCTTGCTGAAACTGAGAATGAACACTTGCTGATGAACATATGTGACCTCTTGCTGAATGTACGAGAATTTGCGCTCCAATGTTACTGTTTGAATTCTATTTAAAGGTGCATTTAATGCAAAGCTTACACGCGAAGGACATGAAGACTAGAAGACAAACAAAGGTTGCTGCTGAAAGTACAAAAGCAAGATAGTGACATGTTAAGGAACAAAAGCCTTAGGATTTGAAATTCAAACGGCTCCTTACTTGCACTATAAATAGAGGTCATCCGGCAAAGAGTTGAAGTGTGTCAACAACGTGATCAAACTCTCACTTGTGCTTAAAATTCACAAACCTTCAAACACTCTTACTGCCATTGACCCGTTCCAAGACTTAAAGCTTGAAAAAGCTACTTGTGAAGAAGTAGAACAAACTCGACTAAGAAATTAGTTAAGTGTTCTTTCTTTCGAACAAAAACAAGTCTTGACACCAGAAACAATCAAACTTGTTTACTGCAAAGTATTCCAAGTTGTGTTTCTTAGATTACTTGTTGTAACTGAATAAGTTATAATTAAGTTATCTCATCCCAAAACTCTCTAACTGAAATACACCCTTTCAGGCGTGATATTCAGGGGGAACTTAATCGAACAAGCTTTTGCTGATTAAAAGTACCAAGTTTGGTGGAGAACAACGTTGAGTTCTCTAGTTTAGGTTGGAGACAAAGCAAGTGTGCTTTGGTTTCTGTTGAATCGCTTTAGATAGGAGATTGTAAGGAACCTCAATCATATCTTAGTGGATTCAGTCCTAGAAAGGACAAAGTGGATTAGTTGGGAGATTACGCCACTCTCAGATACCACTCTAAAAACGTCTGAGTGATTTACTACTGCATTTAGCTTTCAGCAAATTATATCTGTTTGTACACAGTCACTCACAATCACTTGCTGAAACACTTACTTGCTGAAAAAGCACTTATTGTTTCAAAGACTTCCGCTCTCTGATTTTAAGTATCAGCAAACCAAGCTACTGTAAAGTAACTTACGCTTGCTGAGAAAGTTAAGTATCAGCAACCTCATTACTGAAAAGTAATAAGTACTTGTTGAGAAAGTTTTAAACGACAAAAGTTTGAAAAGACTATTCACCCCCCCCTCTAGTCTTTTCCTTGTTGTTTAAAGGGACCAACAAGTGGTATCAGAGCAGGAGGTTCTTTAGCCTTCTGCACTGACCTAGATCCCCTTAAGTGCTTTCCTTAATCACTTTCACTTGATCAAGTTTGGTAGTACTTTGCTGACAGGATGTCTTTAGGAGATGCTCCCTTGCTGAAGCTGGAAAATTACGAGAAATGGCGAAACAACATGATGTTACATCTTGAGGCCATTAGTGATGAGATGGTCACCGTCATTAATGATGGACCTATCAAGATCACTAAGATTGAAAGGAGTTACCCTTACAAGACCACTGAAGCTGGAAGGAAACCATCCTTGGCGAACCTTCAGATACTGTTGTGCCAAAACCAAGAGAGGAATGGACTTCTGACGAAGCTAAGAGATTCCGTCTTGATGGCCAAGCAAGAAATATCATCATCAGATCAACTCCCGGATACCATACAGTGCAAACTGTGGGGTGCTAAGACTGCTAAGGAGGCTTGGAAAATGGTTCAAGATCTTTGTGCTGAAAGTACTTAAGCTGAAGTTTTCAAAACTTTAAGCAAGGTGCTAACGAGTCACTGGAAGACTTGGACTTCAGATTCACAACTCTTGTTAGTGAAATGGCAGCGCTGGGTGTTGGAAATTTTATTCAGATTCTGAGAAAGTGAAAACTATCATCAGAGTTTGAATCAAGAATGGATCCATACTCAAATTTCTATTATAATCAAGGAATGCCTGACATTACACCAACTGAGTTGTTCTCTCATCTTGCTACTGTCAATTATGAGACAAAGCAAAGAGAAAATGTGTTTGCTGAAAAATCGCAAAACATTGCTCTTGCTGCAAAGCCGTCATCTTCTGAAAAAGAATGATAAAGAGCCTGCTGATGAAATGCTTTAGTTGTTAAAAACATGAAGAATTCATCAGTAAGGAACTTGAAAGGCGAAAAGCAAAAGAGAAGCTGAAAAAGCATCTTGGTAATAACTACCATAAGTACAAGAATGATACTAGCTCGCTGAACAAGCAAGCTCAGCAAGCTACATCATCAGAAGAACCAGCAGTTGGAAATGATCTATGTTTTTACTGCAAAAAGCCTGGACACTTCAAAGCAAATTGCCCCTTGCTGAAAGGCAAATCTGCTGAAAAGAAGAAGAAGTTCAAAAGAGCTTTCATTGCTGAAGAAAAGAAGAAGCTTCAAGCAAAAATCGATGCATTGTGCATTGAGACAAGCTCCGAAGACAGTGAGGATGAAAGTTCAGACACCGACGATGAGGAGCCACTCTAGACGTGGAGATTGGCAAAGAAGTGTGTGGAATAGCTATGGAAGCTTATCCAGATGTGTCGAACTACGAATTCTGCCTCATGGCCGGTCAGGTAAATAATTCTACCTCTGACTCAGATTCAGAAAGTGAAGACGAGATTGACCTTGACAAGATTCAAGGAGAAATCGAAAGATTGAGAAAACTCTCAGCAAACAGCAAGAAAAACTTCAACTTGCTGAAACTCTGACCAAGCAAACTACTGAAAAGTACGTTTTGCTGAAGGAAGAGACAGAAGAAAAGGATGCTGAAATAAGGCGTCTTAAGAAGTTGATTGCTGAGGCTGCAGAAAAAATTCTCAAATGGCATTAGAATTAGAAGAGTATCAGTCCTCAATTCTAAAGTTACTTGCTGAAATCCAAGAAATGAAAAAGATGAAAATCAATTTCAAATCTTATGTGGAAGCAAGTAATACGCTGACTGAACTAAACTCTTATTTGAGAGATCCATCTCAGAAAGAAGGTTTAGGAGCAACGTGTGAAGGTGATAACGTAGAAATCTTGAGAAAAGATAAATCACCTATCTCCTTTGTACGTGCTACTGATAGTAGTCCACCAGTGATCTATCAGTTTGGTCAAACTAAGGTTGCTGAAACATGCAATCAAGTACCTATGACCATAAAGCCCGCTGTTGCTGCTCAAAGTAACAAGACTTTAAAAGGAAAACAGGTTGCTGTGAAGCAAACTGGAAAGAAAAAGAATGCGTGAAGCATTCCGCCAAACAAGTTGCTGAAAAGCAAGTTGTTAAGTCTAAAGGCAAGATTACCAAAAGTAATCAGAAGTCCTTTGCTGACAAACCTGAATCAAGTAAGGTTGCTGATGCTAAAGCTCAGCATTCTCCAAAGAGTGGACTCGGTTTCAAACCAAGCAAAGTCAACTCTTTCATGAGTATAAGCAAAGTCAGCAAAGATACTTCAAAGAGATGAAGAAAACCAAGCCTAAGAGTTCTGAAAAGACTCCCAATGCTAGGACTAGAAGGAACCTTGCTAGAAAAGAACTTACTGAAAAGTATGTTCAGCAAAAAGGTCAACAGAGCAAGACACCACATCAGAAAGTGGATTTGACCAGCACGAGTCAAAAGTCTTTCAGCTCAAACCTCCTAGTTCCTCAGCAAGTAGAAAACAAGTCAAAGTTGAAAAACTTCAGACTTGGGTTTCCACTGGACGCATTCTTGAACATGTTAATGGACATCCATCATTGGATAATTAACTTGTTTGCTCTTGATTGTGCAGACTGCAGCCACGGAGACAAACGATGCAATCTGGCACTTTGATAGTGGTTGTGGAAAGCACATGACGGGCAACAAGAATAACCTTATAAACTATAGACGGTGGTCTAAAGGTCCAACAATAAGGTTTGCTGGTGGAGGCTCCGGATCTACAAAAGGCTATGGTGATGTGAAGTTGGGATGCATAACCATTTCTGGAGTTCTTTATGTCAAAAATCTTAGTTTAACCTTTTCAGCATGAGTCAATTTGCTGACAAAGGATACTTCATCGAAATTAAAAGTGATGAATGTAAACTTGTAGATTTGAGACTAAAAAGGTATAATGATTGCAAGAAGATCAGGAGGCTTGTACACCGTTGATTGGTCTTCAGCAAACGTTGAAAATGCCTTGTCTCAGATCATGATTGCCTTGCTGAAAAAGCATGGTTATGGCATAAACGAACAAGTCATCTAAACTTCAAGACGCTGAATAAGCTGTCTAAAAAGGCACTTGTAGTTGGATTACCTAGGGTTACTTTTAAGAAGGATGGTGTTTGCAATGCATGTCAGCAAGGAAAGCAAACCAAATCTTCTTTCAAGAACAAGGCAGTACCGTCAACTACAAAACCTTTACAACTCTTCACATGGACTTGTTTGAATCTTCTTCAACAAGCTATGCTGGTAAGAAGTATGGTCTAGTCGTGGTAGATGACTATTCAAGATTCACTTGGGTAGTATTCATCAAGCACAAATCTGAAACCAAGACTGAAATACCTAACTTGCTGAATAAGCTTGAAGTCATGAAAAATGACAAGGTAAGAGTCATAAGGACAGACCATGGTACTGAGTTTGTAAACCAGTACATAACTGAATATTGTACCTCCAAAGGTATTCAACATCAGTTATCCTCAGTAAGGACACCACAGCAAAATGGTGTTGCTGAACGGAAGAATCGTACCCTGAAAGAAGCCGCAAGAACAATGCTTGCTGACACTGAGATAAGTGAGGCTTACTGGGTTGAAGCGATTAATACCGCCTGCTATACTCAGAATAGATGTTTGATTACTAAGGAATACAACAAAACTCCTTATGAATTGTTTGTTGGAAGACCTCCTAACATCCTAAGAGTATTTTGCAAGTGTTTCGTTCTTAACAATGGTAGAGAATACCTAAGAACATTTCAACCAAAGGCAGACGAAGCGATATTTCTTGGCTACTCCTTGCATAGTAAAGCTTACAGAGTTTACAACAAAAAGGCACAAAAGATTGAAGAATCTGTGCATGTTGTATTCTACGAAAAGACACAAGGTGTGCCTGCTGAAGAAGAAATATCAGAATGTATGAAAAAGCTAATCATACATGAGCAAAGAACTGAATCTGATGCTAGGCAAATCAAGTCAATTGAACTAAATGATGATTCTGACAATGATTCCTCCCCCGAGTCATGACAAGATAAATATAGTTCACGACAAAGAATTTCCAGCAAAAGATGCGGTTGCTCCGGAAGTTGCTGAAATTACGCAATCTCCAGTGCCTGCTGATGAATATCTCAACCCAGCAATGCTGAACAAGCAGTTGCTGACGATCAAATCTCAGCAGAGACACAAATTCCCAGTAGTACTGAACAAGTACATACTGAAGAGTCACATGCTGATGAGCAAACATATCCTGATCCAACAAAGGAAACCTGTTAATAAATGGATTAGAGATCATCCCTCTACGGATATGATTGGCGATATTAATAAACGCCAAGTGACTAGATCCAAAGCTACTCAAGGACTTGCTGAAGAAGCAACTGTCGTAGAAGTAGAATCTTATTCTCTTGCTTTGTTTCAGAAATTGAACCTAAAACCATAGAAGAAGCTTTGAAGCATTCTGAATGGATAAAGGCAATGCAAGAAGAATTGGATCAATTTGAAAGAAACAAAGTCTGGAAACTTGTGCCACTTGCTGAAAATAAGAAAGCTATTGGTACAAAGTGGGTGTTCAGAAACAAGCTGAGCGAGTCTGGTGAAGTAACAAGAAACAAAGCACGCTTAGTTGCTCAAGGTTACTGTCAGACTGAAGGATTGGACTATGATGAGTCTTACGCTCCAGTTGCAAGATTGGATGCAATTAGGCTTTCTTGGCCTTTGCTGCTCACAATGACTTCATTGTTTACCAAATGGATGTTAAGAGTGCATTCTTAAATGGTGAACTTGCTGAAGAAGTCTACCTAGAACAACCCCCCCTGGCTTTGAACTTCCCTCAGAAACCAAGATGGTATATAAGCTTCAGAAAGCTGTATATGGTCTAAAGCAAGCACCAAGAGCATGGTATGATACCTTAGCTAAGTTCTTGCTGGAAAATGGTTTCAAGAAAGGTGAAGTTGACAAAACTCTTTTTACCATGAACCATGATGGTAAATTAATCTTAGTTCAAATTTATGTGGATGACATAATTTTTGGATCTAAGGACAAGCAACTTTGTGATGATTTTGCCAAACTCATGACAATAAGTTTGAAATGAGTATGATGGGAAAATTGAATTATTTCCTAGGGTTGCAAGTCAAGCAACTCAAAGATGGAATATTCATAAATCAAGCAAAGTATGCGAAAGAAATGCTCATAAAGTTTAGGATCAAAGAGGATGAAAACCTGAAAAGATCCCTATGAGTGTTGGTACCAAATTGGGCTATACTAAAGAGGACAAAAGTGTTGAAGAACACA
Source organism: Plantago ovata (assembly GCA_028274465.1). NCBI lineage: Eukaryota > Viridiplantae > Streptophyta > Magnoliopsida > Lamiales > Plantaginaceae > Plantago > Plantago ovata. The sequence goes on along the minus strand of JAHHQI010000824.1, from coordinate 3,738 downwards.
AGTATAGGAAGCTCATTGGTTCCTTGTTGTATTTAACAGCAAGTAGACCTGACATTCAGTATGCTGTTTGTGTGTGTGCAAGATTCCAATCGGATCCAAGAGAATCACACTACAAAAAGGCAATTAAATACTGAAATATGTTAAAGGTACAGTCAATGTTGGATTATGGTATCCAAAAGATTCTGGACTTGAATTGGTTGGCTATTCTGATGCTGATCATGGTGGATCAACTCTTGATAGAAAAAGTACCTCTGGAACTTGTCAGTTTTTGGGTACTAGATTAATATCATGGTTCAGCAAGAAGCAAACGTGTGTCGCCAATTCATCTACAGAATCTGAATACATTGCAGCTGGTTGTTGCACAGCTCAAATCCTATGGATTCAGCAACAATTAAGAGATTATGGTATTTCTGCAAAGAAAACACCAATCTTTTGTGATAATACAAGTGCTATTGCAATTACGCAAAATCCTAAGTTTCACTCTAGGACCAAGCACATTGATATTAGACATCATTTCATTAGAGATCATGTGGAAAAAGGTGATATTGAGGTTGTGAAAGTAGGTACTGAAGATCAGCTTGCTGACATCTTTACCAAGCCCCTACCGATAATAGGTTCGCAATGCTAAGGTATAACCTTGGATTGATTGAACTACCTCAATAAAGATACACTTGGCAGAATGCTGAAACAGGTATTCAGCAAGCCAAAGTATTCTTGTCCAAAAGACCAAGTCACTGATTTCTTCTAAGAAATGATAAGTCACAACATGATTGCTGAAACAGGCATTCAGCAAGTAATTCCTTCAAAACAGGTATTTGTTAGGAAACTTGATCACTTGCTGAGACAGGAACTCAGTAAGTGAAAGAACTTAAGGATTGCTGAGACGGGTACTTAGACAATCAAAAGATACTGAAACAGGTATTCAAGTATCAAAGGAATTTTCTGAAACGGGAATCAGAAAAAGAGCAAAATCTCATCTCTCAGATTTACCAAAGGATGTCTCAAATTGCAAAAAGATTTACTGATACGGGAAATCAGAAATATCTTTTAAACTTAGAAATTGAGATATCTAAGTAAGGGGGAACTTTCAGCAAGTAGCTAGATTGTTAATTCAAACTCGCTGAAAAGATTCTTGTCTATTTCAGCAAGCAATCTATCCCTTATTACTCGGTAAAATCAATTTGTGACGTTAAGCTGGCACAGATAAACTCGCAATAAATCATGACATGAAATTCAATCGTGGCCATTGATTAAAAGGAGTTATTAATCTAACGGCTAACAAAACAAAGAGAGAGAGTGCTCTGACGGTTTGGGCCACTACGCATTCAATGCAAAGGCTCCACTATCTCCAGTGTTTCTCTGTTTTACCCTTGCTGAGAACTCAAATCGATTGAGTTTCTCACACACACCAGAGACACTATATAAAGAAGGAGTTAGAGAAATGACAAAATTCTTTAACTCACATTTCCTTTCTCTGCAATTCTAGCCTGAAACTACTGTCTCTCAAAAAGCAAACTATCTTTTTCGTACAATTTCTTGCTCTATATAAAGAAATGGCTCCCAAGAGACAGTCATCTAAGTCCTCAAAATCGTCAAAGGTTGACAGTGCTGAACACGCATTGCTCCGGTGACTGCTCCGGTGACTTCTCTGACCCAAAACAGCAAAAATTGTGTTGAAAAACGACCGAATCACTGAAAAACCTATGCCTCCGTCATATCTTGACACTGCAAAGTGTGAGATGTTGATGCAAGGGGAGGATTTGCAAAGAAAAGTACATTAGGTACTTTTATGAACAAGAACTTGATGACCAAAAATGAAGAGGCGCTTGAGTTCATCAAGCAGCAAGGCCTCATGAACTTTATCTCTGCTCGCACTAAGCAAGTGAGCATGATTGATACTATGGAGTTCTACAACAATGCAGAAATCCAGTCCCTTACAGACAGTAATGGAGTCACTGAAAAAGTGATCCTTACTTATGTTCAGAACACGCAAATCGTCCTGAAATGGACTGATTTAGCGGAGATTTTTCAGATTCCAACCACTGGAACTGAAGATGACGTCACTGCCTGCTGACGAAGAAATTGAAGCTTTCTACAGTGACGTCAGAAATGCAAAAATGAAGAAAGGCGAGATAGCTCCCGTGACTTGGACAAAGCACGTTAAGAGAAGCATCTCTGTCCTTCACTTGGTCTAGTAGCTCTGCTACTGATTAAAGTTCTTGACTCCCAAGTTGGAGGAATTGACCAAGTAGGCCTGAGAAGATGGCCATTGCTGATGCATATCATGAGAATAAATCGGAACTTAACTGGGCTAAGTACATTTTCAACAGGCTTGTTGATTGTGTTACTAAGTTTAAGGTAAAGGTAGAAGACAACAAGGTCTCACCTTCCTTTCCAGTTATGTATGGAATCAAGATATGCTATATCCTTGAACATTTCAGGATTCAGCTAAGAAACCCATTGCCAATCAAGAAATCTGTGTGCAATGTGGGAAGATCTTTCTACAAGCAGAATGTACCTAAGATTGCTGGAAAGAAATCCAAGAAGACAAACAACTGCAAATGTTGTCAGCACAAGCCAGCAAGAAAGGTATACAACAGCTGCAGATGTTACCACTCAGCAACTTAGAGATGAAACTGCTGTTGGTGGTGGTAACACAAATGAAACTGCTGTAGAAAATCAACAAGGTACGTGTACAACAGCCGTTGCTGAAAATGCAACAATAGATGACTCTGGGAAACTGGAGAAATCTAAAAGAAGAAAGAGGAAAGCTGATGATGACACTCAGACTGCAGCGTCATCAGCAAATCCCGTACCTAAGAGGAAACGGACAAGTAACAAAGAAAGAAGACACTGGCTTCTCAGTCAGTCCCCATGTCCAAGACTCCTCAGTCAATTCCCAGAAAAATGCTGAAACGCATTTGCCAGTAGATGTTGCTGAAATAATTACTGAAACATACATCAGCAATGTTGAAGTTTGCGGAAGCCTTCAACAATCAACTTAACGTTGATAACTCTACTGAGAATAGACCACAAGGCAGTGGAAATGAAATTCCTGCTGCCCAAGTCCCAGATATCTACTTTGTAGATAATCTAGATGATCCAATGGAACCAGTAAGCGACATTGCTGCTGATTGCAAAGAGCGGCACTTGCTGATGCTGGCTGAACAGATGTTGTTGAACAAGCAACTCATCAAGTTGCTGAAGCCCAGCTTGCTGATGGACCAGTTGCTGAGATAGCAATGGTTCCAGTTCCTGAAGTTGCTGAAACTCAAGAAGCATTATTCAAAGACGCATCTCTTGATGCTGAGAATGCTGGCCCAGTTCACCCAAGACTTCAATTGACAAAGTCCAACTTGTACTGGAAGATTTAAGCAAACAAATGGAGTTGGGAGATTGAAGAATCATCCAACAAGTCAATTGAACTCTTCATGACAAGCAGTGAGCTTAAGGTCAAGATGCTTCTGCTCAACTGTGTCAATTCAGAGACAAGGGAGATTGCTGAAACCGCACAGCTTTCTCAGTTAGAGCAAAATCAGAAGTCTGCTGAAGAAACAGTCCAAGAAGCTGAAGAAACTGTTAATGCTGAAAGGACTGAGCCACAACCTGTCCTTCCTCAGCAGGTATTAATTCAACCATCATAAAACTTCAAATTCTGAAAATTATTCTTTGCTAAAATTATACTATCTCTACAGACTTCTCAAGATGCAAGTCAGATGGTTGCTGAAGCCCTGCACA
>JAHHQI010000823.1:0-25183 GCA_028274465.1 Plantago ovata | reverse complement strand
GCCTGTTTCTGAACACCCACTTTGTACCAATAGCTTCTATTTCAGCAAGTGGCACAAGTTTCCAGACTTGTTTCTTTCAAAATTGATCCAATTCTTCTTGCATGCCTTTATCCATTCAGAATGCTTCAAAGCTTCTTCTATGGTTTTAGGTTAATTTCTGAAACCAAGCAAGAGAATAAGATTCTACTTCTACGACAGTTGCTTCTTCAGCAAGTCCTTGAGTAGCTTTGGATCTAGTCACTTGGCGTTTATTAATATCGCCAATCATATCCGTAGAGGGATGATCTCTAATCCATTTATTAACCGGTTTCCTGTTTGTTGGATCAGGATATGTTTGCTCATCAGCATGTGACTCTTCAGTATGTATTGTTCAGTACTACTGGGAATTTGTGTCTCTGCTGAGATTTGATGCAGCAACTGCTTGCTCAGCATTGCTGGGTTGAGATATTCATCAGCAGGCACTGGAGATTGCGTAATTTCAGCAACTTCCGGAGCAACCGCATCTTTTGCTGGAAATTCTTTGTCGTGAACTATATTTATCTTGTCATGACTCGGGAAGGAGAATCATTGTCAGAATCATCATTTAGTTCAATTGACTTGATTTGCCTAGCATCAGATTCAGTTCTTTGCTCATGTATGATTAGCTTTTCATACATTCTGATATTTCTTCTTCAGCAGGCACACCTTGTGTCTTTCGTAGAATAAACATGCACAGATTCTTCAATTTTTGTGCCTTTTTGTTGTAAACTCTAAGCTTTACTATGCAAGGAGTAGCCAAGAATATCGCTTCGTCTGCCTTTGGTTGAATGTTCTTAGGTATTCTCTACCATTGTTAGAACGAAAACTTGCAACCAAATACTCTTAGAGAGTGATGTTAGGAGGTCTTCCAACAAACAATTCATAAGGAGTTTTGTTGTATTCCTTAGTAATCAAACATCTATTCTGAGTATAGCAGGCGGTATTAATCGCTTCACCCAGTAAGCCTCACTTATCTCAGGTCAGCAAGCATTGTTCTTGCGGCTTCTTTAGGGTACGATTCTTCCGTTCAGCAACACCATTTTGCTGTGGTGTCCTTACTGAGGATAACTGATGTTGAATACCTTTGGAGGTACAATATTCAGTTATGTACTGGTTTACAAACTCAGTACCATGGTCTGTCCTTATGACTCTTCACTTGTCATTTTTCATGACTTCAAGCTTATTCAGCAAGTTAGGTATTTCAGTCTTGGTTTCAGATTTGTGTTGATGAATACTACCCAAGTGAATCTTGAGTCATCTACCACGACTAGACCATACTTTCTTACCAGCATAGCTTGTTGAAGAAGATTCAAACAAGTCCATGTGTAAGAGTTGTAAAGGTTTTGTAGTTGACGGTACTGCCTTGTTCTTGAAAGAAGATTTGGTTTGCTTTCCTTGCTGACATGCATTGCAAACACCATCCTTCTTAAAAGTAACCCTAGGTAATCCAACTACAAGTGCCTTTTTAGACAGCTTATTCAGCGTCTTGAAGTTAGATGACTTGTTCGTTTATGCCATAACCATGCTTTTTCAGCAAGGCAATCATGATCTGAGACAAGGCATTTTTCAACGTTTGCTGAAGACCAATCAACGGTGTACAAGCCTCCTGATCTTCTTGCAATCATTATAACCTTTTTAGTCTCAAAATCTACAAGTTTACATTCATCACTTTTAATTTCGATGAAGTATCCTTTGTCAGCAAATTGACTCATGCTGAAAAGGTTAAACTTAAGATTTTTGACATAAAGAACTCCAGAATGGTTATGCATCCCAACTTCACATCACCATAGCCTTTTGTAGATCCGGAGCCTCCACCAGCAAACCTTATTGTTGGACTTTAGACCACCGTCTATAGTTTATAAGGTTATTCTTGTTGCCCGTCATGTGCTTTCCACAACCACTATCAAAGTGCCAGATTGCATCGTTTGTCTCCGTGGCTGCAGTCTGCACAATCAAGAGCAAACAAGTTAATTATCCAATGATGGATGTCCATTAACATGTTCAAGAATGCGTCCAGTGGAAACCCAAGTCTGAAGTTTTTCAACTTTGACTTGTTTTCTACTTGCTGAGAAACTAGGAGGTTTTGAGCTGAAAGACTTTTGACTCGTGCTGGTCAAATCCACTTTCTGATGTGGTGTCTTGCTCTGTTGACCTTTTGCTGAACATACTTTTCAGTAAGTTCTTTTCTAGCAAGGTTCCTTCTAGTCCTAGCATTGGGAGTCTTTTCAAAACTCTTAGGCTTGGTTTTTCATCTCTTTGAAGTATCTTTGCTGACTTTGCTTATACTCATGAAAGAGTTGACTTTGCTTGGTTTTGAAACCGAGTCCACTCTTTGGAGAATGCTGAGCTTTAGCATCAGCAACCTTACTTGATTCAGGTTTGTCAGCAAAGGACTTCTGATTACTTTTGGTAATCTTGCCTTTAGACTTAACAACTTGCTTTTCAGCAACTTGTTTGGCGGAATGCTTCACGACATTCTTTTTCTTTCCAGTTTGCTTTACAGCAACCTGTTTTCCTTTTAAAGTCTTGTTACTTTGAGTAGCAACAGCGGGCTTTATGGTCATAGGTACTTGATTGCATTTCAGCAACCTTAGTTTGACCAACTGATAGATCACTGGTGGACTACTATCAGTAGCACGTACAAAGGAGATCGGTGATTTATCTTTTCTCAAGATTTCTACGTTATCACCTTCACACGTTGCTCCTAAACCTTCTTTCTGAGATGGATCTCTCAAATAAGAGTTTAGTTCAGTCAGCGTATTACTTGCTTCCACATAGATTTGAAATTGATTTTCATCTTTTTCATTCTTGGATTTCAGCAAGTAACTTTAGAATTGAGGACTGATACTCTTCCAATTCTAATGCCATTTGAGAATTTTTCTCTGCAGCCTCAGCAATCAACTTCTTAAGACGCCTTATTTCAGCATCCTTTTCTTCTGTCTCTTCTTCAGCAAAACGTACTTTTCAGTAGTTTGCTTGGTCAGAGTTTCAGCAAATTGAAGTTTTCTTGCTGTTTGCTGAGAGTTTTCTCAAATCTTTCGATTTCTCCTTGAATCTTGTCAAGATCAATCTCGTCTTCACTTTCTGAATCAGAGTCAGAGGTAGAATTATTTACCTGACCGGCCATGAGGCAGAATTCGTAGTTCGACACATCTGGATAAGCTTCCATAGCTATCCACACACTTCTTTGCCAATCTCCACGTCTAGAGTGGCTTCTCATCGTCGGTGTCTGAACTTTCATCCTCACTGTCTTCGGAGCTTGTCTCAATGCACAATGCATCGTTTTGCTTGAAGCTTCTTCTTTTCTTCAGCAATGAAGCTCTTTTGAACTTCTTCTTCTTTTCAGCAGATTTGCCTTTCAGCAAAGGGCAATTAGCTTTGAAGTGTCCAGGCTTTTTGCAGTAAAAACATAGATCATTTCCAACTGCTGGTTCTTCTGATGATGTAGCTTGCTGAGCTTGCTTGTTCAGCGAGCTAGTATTCTTTGTACTTATGGTAGTTATTACCAAGATGCTTTTTGCTTCTCTTTTGCTTTTCGCCTTTCAAGTTCCTTACTGATGAATTTCTTCATGTTTTAACAACTAAAGCATTTTCATCAGCAGGCTCTTTATCATTCTTCTTTTCAGAAGATGACGGCTTTGCAGCAAGAGCAATGTTTTGCGATTTTTCAGCAAACACATTTTCTCTTTGCTTTGTCTCATAATTGACAGTAGCAAGATGAGAGAACAACTCAGTTGGTGTAATGTCAGGCATTCCTTGATTAAATAGAAATTCTGAGTATGGATCCATTCTTGATTCAAACTTCTGATGATAGTTTTCACTTTCTCAGAATCTGAATAAAGATTTCCAACACCCAGCGCTGCCATTTCACTAACAAGAGTTGTGAATCTGAAGTCCAAGTCTTCCAGTGACTCGTTAGCACCTTGCTTAAAGTTTTGAAACTTCAGCTTAAGTACTTCAAGTTTGTTTTCCTTGGTCTTGTCAGATCCAGCACAAAGATCTTGAACCATTTTCCAAGCCTCCTTAGCAGTCTTAGCACCCCACAGTTTGCACTGTATGGTATCCGGAGTTGATCTGATGATGATATTTCTTGCTGGCCATCAAGACGGAATCTCTTAGCTTCGTCAGAAGTCCATTCCTCTCTTGGTTTTGGCACAACCGTATCTGATGGTTCGCCTTGGATGGTTTCCTTTCCAGCTTCAGTGGTTCTATGAGGGAAACTCCTTTCAACCTTGGTGATCTTGATAGGTCCATCATTAATGACGGTGACCATCTCATCACTAATGGCCTCAAGATGTAACATCATGTTGTTTCGCCATTTCTCGTAATTTTCCAGCTTCAGCAAGGGAGCATCTCCTAAAGACATCCTGTCAGCAAAGCACTACCAAACTGATCAAGTGAAAGTGATTTACGGAAAGCACTTAAGGGGATCTAGGTTCAGTGCAGAAGGCTAAAGAACCTCCTGCTCTGATACCACTTGTTGGTCCCTTTAAACAACAAGAAAAGACTAGAGGGGGGGGGGTGAATAGTCTTTTCAAACTTTTGTCGTTTAAAACTTTCTCAGCAAGTACTTATTACTTTTCAGTAATGAGGTTGCTGATACTTAACTTTCTCAGCAAGCGTAAGTTACTTTACAGTAGCTTGGTTTGCTGATACTTAAAATCAGAGAGCGGAAGTCTTTGAAACAATAAGTGCTTTTCAGCAAGTAAAGTGTTTCAGCAAGTGATGTGAGTGACTGTGTACAAACAGATATAATTTGCTGAAAGCTAAATGCAGTAAGTAAATCACACAAACTTTTAGAGTGGTATCTGAGAGTGGCGTAATCTCTCAACTAATCCACTTTGTCCTTTCTAGGACTGAATCCACTAAGATATGATTGAGGTTCCTTACAATCTCCTATCTAAAGCGATTCAACAGAAACCAAAGCACACTTGCTTTGTCTCCAACCTAAACTAGAGAACTCAACCTTGTTCTCCACCAAACTTGGTACTTTTAATCAGCAAAAGCTGCTCGATTAAGTTCCCCCTGAATATCACGCCTGAAAGGGTGTATTTTCAGTTAGAGAGTTTTGGGGTGAGATAACTTAATTATAACTTATTCAGTTACAACAAGTAATCTAAGAAACACAACTTGGAATACTTTGCAGTAAACAAGTTTGATTGTTTCTGGTGTCAAGACTTGTTCTTGTTCGAAAGAAAGAACACTTAACTAATTTCTTAGCCGAGTTTGTTCTACTTCTTCACAAGTAGCTTTTTCAAGCTTTAAGTCTTGGAACGGATCAATGGCAGTAAGAGTGTTTGAAGGTTTGTGAATTTTAAGCACAAGTGAGAGTTTGATCACGTTGTTGACACACTTCAACTCTTTGCCGGATGACCTCTATTTATAGTGCAAGTAAGGAGCCGTTTGAATTTCAAATCCTAAGGCTTTTGTTCCTTAACATGTCACTATCTTGCTTTTGTACTTTCAGCAGCAACCTTTGTTTGTCTTCTAGTCTTCATGTCCTTCGCGTGTAAGCTTTGCATTAAATGCACTTTGAATAGAATTCAAACAGTAACATTGGAGCGCAAAATCACGTACATTCAGCAAGAGGTCACATATGTTCATCAGCAAGTGTTCATTCTCAGTTTCAGCAAGCACAACCTACTCTGTCTTTCAGATTTTCACTTATGCAATGCTGTTGCTGAAAATTTCACTTTCTGAGCAACACGTGCCTTACCAGTCTTCAGCAATCTTCAAGTCTTCAAGTCTTCAAGTCTTCAGATCTTCAAAAGTCTTCAAGATTCTGACCGGTTTCTTATTTGCTTCAATAATTTGTTTGTAATAAACAAAATACATCTTCAGCAAATGCTTCAATAGGTCATTTTCTTTTCAGAAAATAAGTTACATCAAAGCTAAGCATCAATAAGATATTTTCTTTTCAGAAAATAAAATACATCATACGCAAATGTGTCAATAGATTAATTTCTTCACAGAAATTAAAGTACGTCATCCACGAAAGAAATAACTTATCTAACACCTATCTAAGTCATCAGCAAACGTTCCTCTTTTACAATGTCCTTAAAATTCTAAATTCTTATGGACCTTAAGAGTACTAGTTACTGGACTGTTCTTAATTTAGCATGGTTAATTGCTCATCAAAATTACAAGTTTCCTAACACTCCCCTGTTATTAAACGTAATTACAGATTAACCCACGACTTTGACTTTCGGCGCTCTAAGCCCTGGAAATGACCTTTTCGTCCTTGTCAAACAACATGAATTTTCATTTATTACACATTTACCCCAATATTTAATTTTTACAATATTGACACAAATATTTAGAAATTAACCGACATAAATTAATTATAATTCAAAATAGTCTACAAAATTATTTAAAACAAAACCCCTACAAAAATTGAATTTCAAAATGAGTCCCAACTTATTTTTTTATGTTTTCCTTTTTTTTTTATTAAAGAAAAATAAATGAATTTTCTGTTCCTTTCAACCACGCCCTTATACATTTTGCAAATTTTTAATTGGTCCCTGCAAGTTCCAGAAGCTTGCACATGTGTCCAACAATGGCGTTCCCGTCTCTAATTCAAGACACATCAGTCCAACAATGGTTTCTTAATCGATTAAGTGTTCTAAACACAAATTCAATAATTAGTCCCTTATCAAATATCATCAATCCATTCAAACATCCGAACATCATCCATTCGAATCAAATTCATTCCAAGAATCAAAAACCCCAATTTGAATTTTGCGAATCCCGTTCGCGAAAGAAATTTGTGATTCCCGTTCACGGTTGCCTATAACGGCGCCGAATTGGCTAGAAAGAGCTTCCTACACTACAAGAAAACCGGATATAGCGACGGATTTAATCCGTCGACGGATTTAATCCGTCGCTATATGTTAGCGATCCGTCGCTAAATGCCATTAGCGACGGATAGTCCGTCGCGAAATAGGACGTCGCGAAAAGTGGCGTCGCTAATTCGAAAAGCGACGGATGATTTCATCTGTAGCTATGTTTTAGCGACGGATAAAGATAAACGTCGCTATTTTCATCGTTGACCAAACTTGAGACGGATAATTGATCCGTCCCTACAATATGGCGACGGATGAAATCATCCGTCGCTATATTGCTAGAACACGTGTCAGGTGCTGGGCGGACGAGATTTGGCGACGAATGGTTTAATCCGTCGCTAATTGGTCTGGAATATATATATTTTTTTGTTTGTTTATTTATTTATTTTATTTTAATTTTTTTTTGTAGTTGTACACCGCAAATACGTACACATTTTCGTAACTAAATATTATATACAAAAAAAAAATTTGTTCTAAGCATTAATAAAATGAAAGTACTAATTGTCCAAGCAAAGGAACATGAAAAAAAAATTTTTTGAAATAAAAAAAATTGTTCAAAAAATAAAAAAAGAGTACTACTGCTGAGATCCTGGGGGGGCATCAGGGGGGCATCGGCATCATCGAACATGAAGAAGTCGGGAGGTGGCGCTCGACCAGGGGGGGCATACTGCGCCATGAGCCACTCGATGGATCTCTTGAATCCATGCCTCATCCTCGCCTGCTTTGCCCTCAACCGAGCAGTCTCCTGGACATGCTCCTGGACAGTCATCTTCAGCTGCTGCTGCTTCTCCTAGAGGTACTCGGGAGGCACATCGGCTTGTCCCCTTCGGCGCTTGGAGGAGCTGGAGGTGGAGCCACCCTGATTCACCGTCTCCGCTATCGCTTGCGAGAGGTTGCCCATGCCGAAGACACGCCCCTTATCATCAAGATTCACGATCTCGAGATAGATGGCGTTCTCCTCCTCGGCCGTGAGATCAAGGTTCTCAGTCCTGGCCAGGAACTCCGCCTGAAAATTCAAACAAACAATTAAGATTAATTAGTATGTTATTGATCGAAGAATCAAATATTCAACAAGAAGCCCAGGAATCGAAAAAATATAAAACTTACCGCGATTTTTTGGCCCTATCAGCCGGGAAGATCATCTTGCCATCCTTATCGAGCTCCCCGTGAGCCTCACAGAAGTGCTCTCACATGGTCTGCTCCCTCCCCTCCGATATCTTCATCAAATATATATAAATTAATAAAGTAATGATTGAATTGAAATAAGACTTAAGAAAGAAAAAGAAACTATAACAAAGTACGTGACTTACCGCGTCCAGGTGGCGCGCCAACTGGGATTTTGAATCCAGCCGATGCTTCACCGAGCCTGTCCCATCCGGTGGATTATGGGACCGGTTCTCCCTGTTCTGCTCCGACAGCTTCTGGGCTTGAAGGTTCTCCGCCCAATACTGCTTCCGCAGGGGCCACTCCTCCTCCCCAATCCACCCCGGCTTCTTCCCCGATGCCTTGATCTTGGTGACCTTCTTCCGGAAGGCTTCGGAGCCTTCATGTTCGAAGGCATACCACAGCTCCGACTTGAACTTGTTGGGGAAGAAGAACTTCTCCTACATTTAAGAAAGTATACAAAATTCAGACTAACATATATATAACACGGTGACTAACATATCACCCAAACAATTGCACATTGTCCTATTTTCAACTAACACACGGTGACTAACATATCACCCAAACAATTGCACATTGTCCTATTTCAACTAACACACGGTGACTAACATATCACCCAAACAATTGCACATTGTCCTATTTCAACTAACACACGGTGACTAACATATCACCCAAGTAATTGAGAACATACCACTTAAACCATAAGAGAAGAAGAAAGATTACTAACCTCCAGAGCATTCCAAATCTCCGCCTTCCACTCCGGAGTGAAAGTATGCCACTGGATTCCAAGTGGTGGGAGATCCACTTTCTTCGTGGATTCCTTGCTGATGAACTTTGCAGCCTCCCTCGGCATCATCCTGTTGCAATAACATACACAAATTAATCCAACTAAATAAAGCATACAATACCAAACACACAAATTAATCCAACTAAATAACTTACACATGCCCAGGCATGGGCCGGACGACGAGCTTGCCATTCACCCGCTCACCCGCCCTGTACACCTCCCTCTGTACCCATCATCCGGCAGGTTAGCAAACACGTTTGGGCCAGTAGACCCTGCATTGCTGCTAGAACGGGGGCCAGGGGACTGGGTCTCGCTGACATGAGTCGCCGAGGTCCCCCCGACTCCGGCTGACTACTAGGGGTGCGGAATGGTGAGTCTGGGTCGGCGTAGCTACGACTGCTGGCCGCCAACAGCTTCCCCGGTTTCTTTGGCCTCGGCATGATCTGCACGTTTAAGAACAACCGTAAGAAACAATAAATGGATTTTGAGTATACACTGATAAGAAACAACACTAGACTTTATGTTTTACAATCTTCATGACTCATAACATAACATAATACCAAAAATGTAAAATTAGCTAATTATTTATTCACTTCCAAATATACCAGTTTAAAATAAACCCACTTATATATTCACTTCCAAATATTTTAAAATTCATTTGTGCTTCCAAATATTTTAAATTATAGGTTACTATCTAAGGAAAAAAATTACACATGCCATTTCATAAATCTTGGGAATTCACATATCAGAAACTGATCCAATCTTCTTGTTATTAAACACTATATCCTACTCTATACCCTTATCAACACCAATCAACTCTAGCAAAATTACAATGTGTGTGTGCAGATAACAAACCACATACCCTAAATAATCGATAATCGATTTCAACTGCAACACACATACAAGTAAAAAATTTCAGAGCAACAGAAGAAGTATGAAAATTCATAACTTAAATCATATCATAGACCCTTCAATTACAATTTACACATAAAACACTGAAGATAGTGAAAGTAAATATGTCCTAGAGACAACCTACGATAGGGACGATATGTACTTGATCACATTCAGTTATTGTCATTTATTTATGTTCATTTATTTATACATTATTAAATACAATTGGCATTACATTTTATGAATACATTATTTGGTTGTTTGAATTATTCGATAAAATGTTCCAAGGACTTAAGGTAATCACCAAGTTAGTGGGAGCTTGTGTGTCAATAATTAAGTCCTAAAATAAGCCACTAGCTGAAGGTCATTGAGATACGGGATATCAATGATGCGATTGAAGCTAGCATATGTTGCATTAGATCCTTCGAGGATGTAGTAGGTCTCAGTGCTACGAATGAACTTGGTTATTCATGATGAACATATGGACACTTTGGAGAGTGTTGGCATATCCAACCGAGAAACCATTTGGTAAAGCTATTTAAGTGTCTATGGTAGTATCGGTGTGTAGGGTGATGTTAGTAGTCCTTAGACTTGAGGCCAATACTACATCATATGTGGAATAATGTACTTTGACCATGCGCAACACTTGCACTCTTAAAGTGGGGTAGATACGACATGCGTTGGGTACATTAGGAAACATATGGTGTGAGTGATTGGGCCAAGATAGGATTCATTCCTCCATAATAGATACAAGGAGAGAATATTCACTTCTAATATTTAGTGCGATCACAAAACCGGTGGCCACCGTATGTGAATATGTCAAAATGGTGTTTGGACATAATTCATAGATCGACTAATAAGATTGAGAGACAATGAATGAAGTTATTAGAATAGACACATAACCATATTCTAGACTCATTCGAGTATTCGTGAATGAAAGGACCGTATCATCAAAGTACCTTACGCTACAGGTGGTTTGTTTTCCTCACAAACGTTCCTTGCATATAATATTGTCTGATAAATTATCTAGGAATTTATCATGATCTTAATTAGATTGTTGCTTAATATGCAAGGCCCTATGGGTCACACTTCAAGGTGGTGTTTCTACAAAGGAGCTATCTATATAGGATTAAATATTAATTAGATTAATGTCGAATTACTATATATAAATATAATAGAATTATTATTAATTAGATTAATATTAATTCATTATATATATGGAATATATTTTAGAAATATAATTAATTGAATTGAATTGAATTTAATTAATTAATGACTTGTGCATTTGGACGGAATTTAGAATTAATGGCCCAATGAAAAAAAAAATGAATTAAAAAGGAAAGGGATTGGGCTGGGCCGATTTGGCCCAGCATATGTGGGCTGGGCCAAGCGGCCCAGCATCACGTTGACAGCATAGGCTGTCAACGTGATTTGTTGTTTTTCCTTTTTGATTTTTCTTTTTTTTTGTCTTTCTTTTCTTCTTTAAGTCGTTGATTTAATTTCTCTTTTGATTGAGATAATTAAAAAGGCTTATCTGTTTGTTAGTCAGTTGATAACTTTTGAAGTCTTTTAGTCAGTAAGATTTACTTGGTAAAAATCTTACGTGATTTTCTAAACTAACTAACTGACTAAATCAGAAAGAAAGAAAGTTAGTCTTCTATTCTATTCCAACAACACGTAAAATATTCTTCTCTGATAGTCAGAAAGAATAATTTTCTCAGTAGCTCAAAAACACAGAAGAACCTCCTAGCGTTCTTGTGGAAATATTGCCCGTGGATACCAAGGTCGAAGGAATTAATCAACCGGTTGATGAGCCATCTTGGAGATTTTGTTGACGAAGATTTCATCTCTGACGAAGAAGAAATCAACCAGCCGGACGAGTAGATTGCAAGGCTTTGTCTAGAGATTGAGGAACAGCTACCCGGTCAATTTGCTTATCTACTGGAGGACACGTAAGTGATTTCTTCCAATTTAATAAACAGTATAGTCATATCAGTTTTAGTGAGATTAAAAAAATGTTAAACTTCCGCTGCTAGAGGCAAATTTCTCACTTTACTAACAGTGGTATCAGAGCTAGGCTGAATCATGACTATATTGTTATGTATTTTTCAATTATTGTTGCTGTGAATTATTATATACATATGTTTAGTTAAATTTTTAGATTCTTTAATTGGATTTAAAGAAGAAAGAAAGATGGATTTAAGTTTTTATTTCCAGATTTTATTATTGGATAATTTAAAAGGAAAATTTTAAAATAAAAAAAAATGAAAAGAAGAAGAAGACGACTTCTTCTCTTCGACTTCGCCGGAATGGTTCCGGCGCCGGAGCTCGGCTCCGACCGCGACGCCGCCACCATCTTCCTCTGTTCATGTTCTCTTCTCCTCTGTCCCTTAAGATTTGAAATTGATTAGAAGGTTTAAAGGTCATGGAGCTTGAACTTCCATTAATGGAGATTTCAAGCTTTGTGAATTTAAACTACGAACCAAACCATTAATATGAGGATTGGAGTCGTATGAACATGGGAAAGATGAAGCAAGCAATAAACGGGCCGAACGGAATCGACTTGGTCGGTTCCGATCGACCCGATCGGAAGTTATTAAAAAAAAAAAATTGTTCTTCGTTTTTTTGGAAAATTGATTGCTTGCGAATTCATCTTGGATGATGTATTGTGTTTAGAACATGATTTGGACCTTCAATTCGAAGTTGGAATGAAGATTAAAGGTTTTGGAAATTTTTCTTAGTTGCAGGGACTTGATTGAAAGATTTCAGAAACTTGTGGGTGGCCAATAAGCAAGATAGGTAACGACAGGGACTTGTTCTCCAATTTGACAGTTTCTGTCTTATTGGGGATCAAGCCCCTGAACTTCTATGCTTTGCGAATTTGCCCCAAAATACTGAAAACTTTCAATTTGACCCCAGAAACTTGATTTCAACTTTCTGTGAATTGTAAAGAGGTCCCTAGAGTTTTAGAACTTATGATTTAATTTATAAATAGTTTATAAGTAACATTTAAACCCTTCTAATGCTTTTGGAAAGTGATTAAAATGTTTAGAGACATAAATATAAGTTCATAGTATTTAATAACACGTTTATTAGTTTATAAATGGTTTATGAACTACATTTCAATAATAATATATTGCTTTAGAAGATTATATTATTATTAAAACTTGTTTTAAATATTTTGAAAATTCTTAGAGAACTTGTAAATGAGATTTTAACTTACATATGATGATAATAATCCACAACAACTACTTATATGCTCCAACTTGGTTGTATCACATGTGTTGAATGTCTACATGAGCAATTTAATATTTGAATATTGTATTTAAATATCGTTAGTCCGCTTTTATTGTATGGGTAGACGGCACCCATTAGTTTCCGGACCGCATCTGTCATATGCATGGGTAGGCGGCACCCATTACTTGCTAGTCCGCAATTGATATGTATGAGTAGGCGGCACTCATTACTTGTTGGACCGCATTGCATGAGCCTTGGGTAGGCGGCACCCATTATGTGATGCATGTTAGGGAT
Organism: Plantago ovata; assembly: GCA_028274465.1. NCBI lineage: Eukaryota > Viridiplantae > Streptophyta > Magnoliopsida > Lamiales > Plantaginaceae > Plantago > Plantago ovata. Next base: position 11,950 of record JAHHQI010000823.1, on the reverse strand, counting down.
CTTGGTCAAGCGATTAAATACCCCATTTAAATGTTCCCCAATTAATTTAAGTCTCGATTAAATCGCATGATGTCACCCATCATAATTGAAGGTTAAATGGACTTACTAATCTCGTGGGTAATATGCACCATAGTGCTTACTCCGTTTGCCGTAAGAAAGTTGCCTTCATAGGGCCATTGTTGGTGCCGTATGATGGTTATGACTTACTTGAATTATGTCGAGTCGCCATACATATTTTGAGGACATCGATCAAAATAGTTTTGATCAACCAAGAGTTGTATTGTACAATTGGTTTGGAGACCTACCTGTTTGGTTATTATAGTGATCAGCCATAGCTGGGGCTATAATAGTGCAAGCATGGATCTTGGCTCACTACAACTGTTATAAATAATGGTTCGTACTCTCTAAAGGGGTCAGGAGTATGTGAAAATAGTGAGAACTGAATAAAGCTAAAGTCCTAGTTTATTTAGTCGCTGATTGTGATCATAGAAGTTATTTTAGAGTATTAATTTCAGTTTTATTTATTTACTTCTCTAGGTCTGAAAAGATGGTCAATTTATCCATAAGAATGATCTTGGAGAAATGCACTCTTACTGGTCCAAACTTTATGGATTGGATCCGTAACATTCGTTTGGTGCTTAGGCAAGAGAAAATTGAGTACGTCTTGGACGTACCAATCCCCACTCCTCCTACTGTTGTTGCTGAGCTTGCTAAGTTTGACAAAGTTGCTCACCAGAAGCACAAAGATGATGCTGCTAATGCACAGTGTGTTATGCTAGCTGCAATGACTATGGAGCTGCAAAGGCAACATGAAAACATGATGCCATATAAAACGCTCGTGCACCTCAAAAGCCTCTTTGGAACTGTTTCTAAGAGTGTTGATTTGATCTTCTTAGAGAAATCTTCAAAATGAGGATGTCTGAAGGAGGAAATGTATTTGAACACGTGCTCAAGATGATTGGACTCATTGAGAAACTGGCAACTGCTGGAATCAAATTTGAGAACCGTGTTTCAGTCATCATCATCCTTCAATCATTGCCGGATTCATATTCCACATTCATCATGAATTACAATATGAATGCCAAAGATTCTACACTTCCTGAAGTCCACAATATGCTTAAGACCTATGAACAGGCTCAACCTAAGAGGAAGTTTGTTATGTTGGTTGGATCATCTGCGAAGGCTCACCCTAAGGGCTAGGCTCAAAGGGTAAGACTAAGCAAACCAAGAAGCCAAAGATTGGACCTAAGGCTAAGGTTTTTAAGCGTAAGGCTGGAAATCAGAAGAAGGTGGTGAACATGGAGAAGGATACGTGTCTTTACTGCAAGCAGAAAGGACACTGAAGAGAGACTGCCCAAAGGCAATTGCTGATGGAGTTGTGACCACGCATGGTGCATCTGGCTCCCATCAAGGTATGTTGTCATTGAGATAAATATGTCTACACAAACTCGAATTGTTGGGTATTAGATACTGCTTGTGGCTCACACATTTGTAACAATTTGCAGGGGCTCATTGATAGTCGACAGGTTAGACCAAGGGAAATTGATCTACGCGTAGGAAATGGATCGTCCGTTGCTTCCCTACGTGTTGGAACTTATAGATTAAATTTACCCTCGGGTTTTGTTTTAGAATTGAATAATTGTTATTTCGTTCCTTCTATTGTAAGAAACATTATTTCCATTCCTATGTTAGACAATGAAGGGTTTTCCTTCCGTTTTGCCAATAATAATTGTTATTTTTCGCATAATGGTATTGATATTGGAAATGCTCCTCTTATGAATGGTTTGTACTTACTTGAATGTAGACATAATTTATTTCATATACAAAACAAACGACCAAAGCTTGATAATTCAAGAAATATCACTTACTTGTGGCATTGTAGACTGGTCAATTAATGAGACAAGATTGCAAGGTTAAGAAAGTTAGACTATTTAGCACCATTTGATTTTGAATCATATGGGAATTGTGAATCATGTCTTAAAGGAAAAATGATCAAGAAACCTTTTTCCGGAAAAGGTACTCGTGCTAAACAAGTACTTGAGTTAGTTCACTCTGATGTGTGTGGACCTTTTAAACTCAAGCTAGGGGTGGGTATTCTTACTTCATACCTTTACCGATGATTTCTCTAGATTTGGCTATGTGTATCTTATGAAACACAAATCTGAAGCTTTTGAGAAATTCAAAGAATATAAGGTTGAAGTAGAGAAACAACTTGAAAGAAGTATTAAGACTCTTCGATCAGATCGAGGAGGAGAATACTTAAGTAAGGAATTCTTGGATTACTTAAAGCTTAATGGAATTCAATCACAATGGACTCCACCAGGAACACCACAAATGAATGGTGTTTCTGAGAGGAGAAATCGAACTTTGTTAGACATGGTAAGATCCATGATGAATTTCACAACTCTTCCAATCTTCTTATGGGGATACGCGTTACTAGACTCAATCTATATTCTGAATAGGGTTCCATCCAAATCAGTCGAGAAAACACCATATGAGTTATGGTATGGCAAGAAGCCAAGTCTTTCACATATGCATGCCTGGGGTTGTCCAACATATGTGAAAATAATGCTCGCAGGGAAACTGGAACCCAAAAGTGAGAAATATTATTTTATTGGATATCCTAAGGAAACCAAGGGTTACTACTTCTATCTGCCTGAGGAACATAACATCATTGTTTCTAGACAGGCTGCCTTTCTGGAAGATGATTATGTCTTCAAGCAACATAGTAGAAATGAGATAGAACTCGAGGAAATCCAAGAACAAGAAAATAACATTGAGGTTAATGAATTGTCAAATAGTTATGACAATGATTCAGTGGGAGCTCAAGGAGGATCTTATGGCTCGAGCACATCTCTGGGAAGATATCTGCCAGCCAGTGGGAGCATTTTAGGAAATTTGACTAATTCCCAAAATGCCCCTACCAAGCCGACATTGACTGAACCGACTGGAACGGTTCAACAGGTCATGTCGGAACCAACTCCCCAGGATACAGTTGCAACCGTTGCACCTGAACCACGTGCAACTGTTGCATCTGACCCGCCTTCAACTGTTCAACAGATTGAACAAGTTGAACCATCTCACAATCAGAATATACAGCCAGTACAACCAAACAAACCCGCACTCCGTCGGTCTAAAAGGTTAGAAGTGAGAGCTTCCAAGAAGATAAGTTTACTCTTGGAGGATGGCAAGTTTGAACTTGACTTATCTCACAAAGATGACCCTAAGACTTACAAAGAAGCAATGTTGGACATTGATTCAAGAAGGTGGCAAGAAGCCATGAAATCCGAAATAGACTCAATGTATGAGAATCAAGTATGGGACTTGGTTGATGCACCAGAAGGGGTTAGACCTATCGGTTGCAAATGGGTTTTCAAGAGGAAAACAGATGCTGATGGCAACATACAAACATACAAGGCTAGGCTGGTGGCGAAAGGTTATAGTCAACGATATGGTATCGATTATGACGAAACCTTTTCACTAGTAGCCAAGCTTAAGTCTATTCGAATTTTACTTGCTATAGCAGCATAATATGATTATGAGATTTGGCAAATGGATGTGAAAATTGCTTTCCTTAACGGAAATCTCGAGGAAGAGGTGTATATGATACAACCTGAAGGTTTTACATCTAAGTCAAGTCCCAAATTAGTTTGCAAGCTAAAGAGATCCATTTATGGACTAAAGCAAGCTTCAAGGAGTTGGAATATTCGCTTTGATGAGGCAGTCAAATCGTTTGACTACATCAGATGTGCGGAAGATCCATGCGTTTATGTTAAACGCAGCGATGCTGGAATTGTTTTCATGGTTATATATGTTGATGACATATTAATCATGGAAAACAATGTCCAAATGTTCCGATCCACAAAGGAGTGGTTATCTAAGACTTTCTCGATGAAAGACCTAGGTGAAGCCTGTTACATTCTTGGAATCAAAATCCATAGGGATAGATCCCGAAGATTGTTAGGGTTGTCACAGTCCACATATGTCGACAAAATAGTGAAACGCTTTAATATGGATGGATCCAATAAAGGTTTCTTACCAGCTAGACATGGTGTTGCTCTCACTACGAAGGATAGTCCTTCTACAGATGAGGAAATCGAACACATGAAAGAATCCCATATGCATCAGCTATTGGATCTATCATGTATGCCATGAATTGTACAAGGCCAGATGTGGCATATGCGCTTAGCTGTACTTGTCGACACCAACAGAATCCAGGTATGAAACACTGGACAGCTGTGAAAGCAATTCTTAAGTATCTTAGAAGAACTAAAGATTCATTTTTGTATATGGTGGACAACAAGAGTTGCGAATGAGTGGTTATGTCGATGCTGGTTTCCAATCGGACCCAGACGACTACAAATCACAAACTGGGTATGTGTTTACACTCAATGGTGGAGCCGTCACTTGGAAGAGTTCAAAGCAATCCACCTTGGCTGATTCTACGACCGAATCCGAGTACATTGCTGCTGCAGAAGCCTCAAAGGAGGCTGTCTGGATTTCAGAATTCCTAAAGGAACAGGGGTAGTTCCTAATAGTAGTCCTATAACGGTCTACTGCGACAACGAAGGCGCTGTTGCACAAGCAAAGGAACCAAGATCCACTAACAAGAATAAGCATGTACCTAGGAAGTATCATCTAATTAGAGAGATGATAGCTAGAGGAGAAGTATCGATAGAACGAGTTTCCACTGAGGAAAATGTGGCAGATCCTTTCACCAAAGTGTTGAACATTGACAACATGTTAGACATTTCAACAACATAGGTGTTAGACACGTAGGTGATTGGCTCTAGGCCAAGTGGGAGATTGAAAGTATATATGTCCTAGAGACAACCTACGATAGGGACGATATGTACTTGATCACATTCAGTTATTGTCATTTATTTATGTTCATTTATTTATACATTATTAATACAATTGACAATACATTTTATGAATACATTATTTGGTTGTTTGAATTATTCGATAAATGTTCCCAAGGACTTAAGGTAATCACCAAGTTAGTGGGAGCTTGTGTGTCAATAATTAAGTCCTAAAATAAGCCACTAGCTGAAGGTCATTGAGATACGGGATATCAATGATGCGATTGAAGCTAGCATATGTTGCATTAGATCCTTCGAGGATGTAGTAGGTCTCAGTGCTACGAATGAACTTGGTTATTCATGATGAACATATGGACACTTTGGAGAGTGTTGGCATACCCAACCGAGAAACCATTTGGTAAAGCTATTTAAGTGTCTATGGTAGTATCGGTGTGTAGGGTGATGTTAGTAGTCCTTAGACTTGAGGCCAATACTACATCATATGTGGAATAATGTACTTTGACCATGCGCAACGCTTGCACTCTTAAAGTAGGGTAGATACGGCATGCGTTGGGTATATTAGGAAACATATGGTGTGAGTGATTGGACCAAGATAAGATTCATTCCTCCACAATAGATACAAGGAGAGAATACTCACTTCTCATATTTAGTGCGATCACAAAACCGGTGGCCACCGTATGTGAATATGTCAAAATGGTGTTTGGACATAATTCATAGATCGACTAATAAGATTGAGAGACAATGAATGAAGTTATTAGAATAGACACATAACCATATTCTAGACTCATTCGAGTATTCGTGAATGAAGGGACCGTATCATCAAAGTACCTTACGCTACAGGTGGTTTGTTTTCCTCACAAACGTTCCTTGCATATTAATATTGTCTGATAATTGTCTAGGAATTTATCATGATCTTAATTAGATTGTTGCTTAATATGCAAGGCCCTATGGGTCACACTTCAAGGTGGTGTTTCTACAAACGAGCTATGTATATAGGATTAAATATTAATTAGATTAATGTTGAATTACTATATATAAATATAATGGAATTATTATTAATTAGATTAATATCAATTCATTATATATATGGAATATATTTTAGAAATATAATTAATTGAATTGAATTGGATTTAATTAATTAATTGAAGACTTGTGCATTTGGACAGAATTTAGAATTAATGGCCCAATGAAAAAAAATGAATTAAAAAGGAAAGGGATTGGGCCAGCGGCCCAGCATCACGTTGACAGCCTATGACAGCATAGGCTGTCAACGTGATTTGTTGTTTTTTCCTTTTTTGATTTTTCTTTCCTTTTTCTTTTTTTTCTTAAGTCTTTGATTTAATTTCTCTTTTGATTGAGATAATTAAAAAGGTTTATCTGTTTGTTAGTCAGTTGATAACTTTTGAAGTCTTTTAGTCAGTAAGATTTACTTGGTAAAAATCTTACGTGATTTTCTGAACTGACTAACTGACTAAATCAGAAAGAAAGAAAGTTAGTCTTCTATTCTATTCCAACAACATGTAAAATATTCTTCTCTGATAGTCAGAAAGAATAATTTTCTCAGTAGCTCAAAAACACAGAAGAACCTCCTAGCGTTCTTGTGGAAACATTGCCCGTGGATACCAAGGTCGAAGGGATTAATCAACCTGTTGATGAGCCATCTTGGAGATTTTGTTGACGAAGATTTCATCTCTGACGAAGAAGAAATCAACCAGCCAGACGAGGATTGTAAGGCTTTGTCTGGAGATTGAGGAACAGCTACCCGGTCAATTTGCTTATCTACTGGAGGACACGTAAGTGATTTCTTCCAGTTTAATAAACAGTATAGTCATATCAGTTTAGTGAGATTAAAAAAAATTTAAACTTCCGCTGCTTAGCCTTAGAGGCAAATTTTCTCACTTTTACTAACAGATAGAACATTCAGCTCTAATTATAGAAACATGATTGAACACAAATTAACAGCTCAAATCAATAAAAATCAAAAAAATTACAAAGGGAATTAGGGATACTAACCTAATTAAAAAAGTAACAATAAAGGGAATTATCCAAAAATTATCCAAAAATTAAAATGATTAAATTAGGGATACAAACCTAATTAAAATGAAGAGCACATAGGGCAGGAAACACTCCGGTTGCGGTGGCGGTGCGGTGGTGGTGCGGTAGCGGCGTCGAGTGGTGGTGGTGCTTTTGCCGATTGGATTGGGGGAGAAAATGGAGCACAGAGATGGAAGGAATGGGCTTTTGAGAGTTAGAGAGAAAATGGGGAAATAGGAGAGAAGAATGGTGGTCGATCGATGATGAGGAGCTGTGGTGGTGGTGGTTTTCGCCGGTGAAGACGGAAGAGGAGTTAGGGATTGAAAAAATCGAAATGGGAAATAAGGGGGAAATCGTGTTCTGTATATAAGGATTCAGCGACGGATGAGTCGCTAGGTATTTATTTTATTTTATTTTCCATTTTCCTTATTTAATTAACCAGTATGGTCAACGAGTTTAGCGACGGATGAAATAATGCGTCTCCAATATAGCGACGGATCGCTTTCATCGTCGCTAAGCTTGAGCCGGATTAGATCTCCAGAGGCACGAACTGGGCTTAGAGCGCGATTCGTCTTTATCGTCGCTAACCGTAGTGATCCGTCGCTAATTAGCGACGAATAGTATCCGTATCTACTAATCCGTCGCTAAATGCCTGATTTCTTGTAGTGCTAAGAGCTCGATCTTGTCCATGGTGAATCCTTATTGGGGCACAATTTGAATCATGGAGGGTTAGGGTTGATGGAGGAAGTTGAAAGGAGGTCATGGGGCATGATTTACCGGATTGGAGGTTGAACGGGCAGGAATGGAGCTTCTCAAGCTCTCCCATGGCGGGATGCTTCTTACATCACCTCTGGAGAAGAAGGGCGTGGGAAAGAAGGAGCTGGGTTTGTTTAGTTTTTCTTTTTTTAATTTTTTTAAAAACATTTCTTAATAAATATAAAGAAAAGGTAAAGAAAAAAGTAAAAACGAAAAACAGAAAAAAGAAAAAAAAGAAACAGAAAAAAGAATAGAAAAGAAAAGAAAAAGGAAAAAAGAAAAAAAACAAAATGGTTAAGGGTCTCTTTGGATGTGCAGAAATGAGGAGAGAGAGTATACCGGAGTCAATGCCGTCCGGTCACCTGGGTTTATTTGTAATTGTTTGTGATAGTTGGATCCAGATGCATAGTTCGTGTTTAGTGGGAGTACCAAACGTAATTATGTCTTTTTATTTTTTATTAGTCGTTTATAATTTGTAATAGATGTGTAAATAAGATAATATTTTATTTATAATTTTTATAAATATTTTAAAAAAAATTGATGTATAAAAATATAATCCTACTCGCATAATGGGAGAGTAAGATGCACTCTCCAAGTTTGGAGCAAGTGTGCATAGTTTTAGACAACACAAGGTACATCCATGCAATTTAAAAAACACAAATACATATTTGCACATTTCAAAGAACACAGGATACATCTGTGCATTTTTCCCAGTAGTACTGTAGTACTAGTAATTAGTATTAGTAGTACTACTACTTGGTAATTAGTAGTAGGAGTAATTAGTAGTAGTGGTAGTAGTAGGTAGTGGTAGTAAGTAGTAGTACTAGTTAGTAATTATTTGTATTAGTGGCATTGTGAGTTTTGGTGACTTTATTCATCTACATGAATTGTGTGAAGATGGTCGATATTATTGAGATTACGGGTTTTTTGGTTGAGATCATGGGATATTTGGTTTAGATCATGTGATGTTTAATTTTAGAATATAGATATTGTGTTTTTGAGATCGTATATTGTTTTCTCGCTGTACGTCGTTTTAACAGTTTTTTTTTTTTTTTTTTTTTGTAGTTCTATCAATTTTTTGAGATCATGGGTTTTTTGGTTGAGGTCATGAGATATTTGGTTTATATCATGGGACGTTTAGTTTGAGATAATAGGTACCGTTTGTCTAGATCGTATACTATTTCTCATTGTAGTTTTAACTGTTTTTTGTAGTTCTTTTCCCGTTGATATGTGGTGAGCACTACAATTGCCATGTTGTCAACATGGAGATGAGGAAAGTGCAGTATCTGGATAATGAGGTTGCGATTCAAGCATCATTGTTGGATGGAAACCGAAAATCGTACAAGAAGAAGCTGTTTCGGATGGACAGCTGAAAAAATGAAAGCTAACATGGAACATTTAGATAAATTTGTTAGTAGTAGTAGTACTTACAATTAATGTACTAGTTAGTATGATTGTAGTAGTTATTAGTACAAGTTAATAATTATTTGTATATTGGAATTTGTTATCCGTTGATTTTATAAGTGTAATTACTCCTATCATGGGACTTATTACTCAGAAGATCATGAGACATATGCCATAGATCCTGGGTAAAATTATTAAGATCATGGGACATATTCCTGAGATCATGGGTCATATGCCAAAGATCCTGGATAATTATTATTGAGTTCATATGACATATTCTTGAGATCATGGGACATTGCCATGATCCTGGGCAATATTGTTGAGATCATGAGACATATGCCAGAGATCTTGAGCAATATTGTTGAGATCATGAGACTTATTCCTGAGATCATGGGACATATGTCAGAGATCATGGGTAATATTATTGTGATCATGGGACATATTCCAGAGATCATGGGTAATATTATTGAGATCATGGGGACATATTCCTGAGATCATGGGATGCCAGAGATCATGGGACTTATTTTATGAGATCATGAAACTTATTTGTGTGTTAATGGGACTTATTGTTGAGATCATGGAACTTATTCCTGAGATCATGTGACTTATTTTTGATATCATGGGACTTATTAAGATCATGTTGAACGTAACATAGATTTAAGATCATGAGACTTATTGTTGAGATCATTGGCAATATTGTTGAGATCAAGGGACTTGTATACATAAGAAATAGACTTAATTACGTTTGGTACCCCTTAAACATGAACTTTGCATCTGGACCCAACTATCACAAACAATTACAATAAACCCAGGTGACCGGACGATATTGACTCCGGCATACTCTCTCTCCTCAAAATGTATCAACCAAACAGACCCTTAACTATTTAATTTTTCCTTTTCTTTCTTTTTCTGTTTTTCTTTATTTCTTTTGTTTCTTTTCTCTTTTCTTCCTTCTTTCTTTCTTTTCTCATTTTTCTTTTTACTTTGTTTTTTAAACCCAACTCCGGTACCGGAGTTAAACTCCGGTACCGGAGTTACACAGCTCCGATTGGAGCTGTGGTAAGCTCCAATCGGAGCTTTGAGACGGCCCTAAATACATTGGTAGAATAGGCATCTATTCTATTCTCTGAGATGAGAAATTCCACACTTCGGTCCAATCGGAGCTGTGTTACACAACTCCAACTGGAGCTTTTGTGTTAACTCCAATCGGAGTTTGTTTAACAAAACAAAGCTCCGATTGGAGTTTGAAGAGCTCTAATCGGAGTTCTTCACAGCTCCGATCGGTGTTGTGTATGAACTTCAATCGGAGCTCTCCTTCTTCCCAACCTTTTTTTTTTTAGTATTTATTTTTTGATAATAAAAAAAGTAAAATAAAAAAAAATAGAAAATTATTTGGGACTAATTTTGAAATTTAATTTTTGTAGGGTTTGTTTTAAATAATTTTGTAGATATTTTGAACTATATTATATACATGGGTTAATTTCTATTAGTTTGTGTTAATATTGTAAAAATTAAAACATTGGGGTTAAATTTGGAATACCGAAACTTAATGTTGTTTGGCATTTTTCAGAATTAGAAATTCTGGCAGGGCGGAAAATGTCATTTCCAGGGCTTAGAGCGCAGAAAGTCAAATTCGTGGGTCATTTGTAATTAAGTTATTTAGTAGTGGCGGTGTATGTAATAAAAAATATAGGTGGACTAATCTGTAATAGCTGAAAATAGCGGGTACCAAATGTAATCCCCCTAAAAAATATATTATATTACATTTTCAAAATGGGCAAAACTAAGCATATGAAACGACTGTAATTCTGAAAATTGTTCAAAACATTACAAACTAATCAGAAAAACTTTTTATCTAGAGTTGCCACAAACCAAGTGGTTTTTTTCGTTTTCCTCTAATATTTTATCTTGTGTTTCGGATAGAAGTGAGCAGTAGATTCGTATTACTCATCAAAAGTTTTGTAAATTCTTTCAAACATTCCACGAATGTAAAATCTTCACACAGTACTTGTACCTATATAACACGTGCTAATTCGTGAACATGGATGTTTTTTGTGAGATCATGGGATATAATGTGAGAACATGGGAATGATTGGTGAGATCATGACATATTTCATGATTTTCAGTGAATCACCTAACATACAAGTGAGATCATAAAACCTATGGTGAAATCATAGGAAACAATGATGAGATCATAGAAACTACTCTATGCCATATTTTTCATGTTCAATGAAAAAAAAAAAAAAAACAAGCACCGCGAACATTTGAGATCATGGAATATATTGTGAGAACAGGCAATATTGCTGATATCATGGGACATCGCTATAACGTCAATTTTATCGCGAATCTATATAAATCTACTTTTAGATGTCAAAATCTAACATCTATCACCGCAAACTTCAACCCAAACACATAGCTACATAAATTAGATGCAAACAACCAAACATGTTGATTTAACATAAATCTATATCAATTAGATGCAAACAACTCTACAAAAAAAAAAAAAAAAAACAAACAGAGCACCGCGAACATGTGAGATCTATGGGATGTATTGCTGAGAACATGGGCAATGATTGATGATATCATGGGATATCGCTAACGTAATTTTAATCGTGAAGTCTCTATAAATCTACTTTTAGATGTCAAATCTAACATCTATCACCAGCAACTTCACCAAATACATAGCGACATAACATAATCTAGATGCTATACAACTACACAATGTTGATTTACATAAATATATCACAACAAACATCTATCACCAACGATTCAAACACAATTGACCATATTCTCATCATATTTTCAACCTAGAAGCTATGAACACAAAATCATGTACTTATTAAGCATATCGAATGATTTCCCTCTAAATATGGCAAACGAATGGAAAAATCGGTCGATTAGGATGAGAAAATCGATCCATGCTGATGATGAGG